>JAGFNQ010001584.1:334470-460771 GCA_024364735.1 Boesenbergia rotunda
CTGCTTCCTTCATTATCCCCTTGAATGATCTGCGGTATAAGAAATAAGACTATAAGCACACAGGCTTAGTAAGACTCTTTCCTACTCACAAAACCATCCATCATTCATCATCTCATAATGAGCACATAAAACATTAACATACTTGGTGCTCTACTTAGAACATAACATCTTGCATCACTTATCGTATACATAGCATGGCATGAACATAAACATAGTAACATTCTAAGCATGGCATGATACATGGCATAAACATAAACATCATAGACATTCTAAGCATGGCATAATTCATTCATTCTCATGGCACAATTCATAAACATAGTGAACATTCTAAGCATGACATAATTCATGCATATCGTAAACATAGTGACCATTCTAAGCATGGCATAATTCATGGCATGAATCTAACATAGTGAACATTCTAAGCATGGCATAATTCATGGCATATCGTAAACATAGTGACCATTCTAAGCATGGCATAATTCATGGCATGAATCATAAACATAGTGACATTCTAAGCATGGCATAATTCATGGCATATCGTAAAACATAGTGAACATTCTAAGCATGACTTAATTCATTCATTCTCATGCATACTTCTTAACATGAAACGTAAGCATAAAATCTTATCAACATAGCATAATGCATAACATGAATGGATGCATGAGTGGAATGCATATACATAAGGATGCTTAACTTTTAAAACATACTTTTCATTGCTTAACATAATCATCATAACTCATTTGGGGTCCCCGGCTGTACCACATACATAATCATTGCGCGCATCCCTAGCAAGTCCGAGGTCGCGAGCCCCAACCTACTAGGGTAAGGACAGCATAGTCGGTAGTCCCCGAATCGAGGCGTTCTTAAGGTGCCCATCCCTGTTGCACAGCTCCGGTAGTGCCAGAACCGTGGACAGCTACGGTAGTCCCAAAACCGGGGCGTTCTTAAGGTGCCCATCCCTTGGACCCATACTTCGGTCCGGTACAAGCCCATACATAAAGTAAAATACTTTTCATGCTTCATCATTCATATGACATTCATGGCATCTTTAACATAGCATAACTTGTTACGGCTCGGCCCGTCTACCGGCCCATTTACCGGTCCTCACGACCGTCGTACCGTCGACCATCGACCGTGCCGTCTTAGCATATTTATGCCTTAAAGACATAAGCATCATCTTTCATTCATCATCATTCATAGCATATTCATTCATTCATCATACTTAACATCATCATTATGCCTTAAAGGCATGAACCTTAACTTCATTCTTCACTTTCATTTTTTTTAGACATGGCATCATTTTCATTCTTAACATGGCATCATTTTCATTCTTAAACATGGCATCATTTTCATTCTTTAACATAAACATAACATACTTAACATGACATCATTTTCATATCTTGAACCTAACATATCATAGCATCATTTTTATCGTGATCATAACCCTATCATTCTTATCATGGCATCATTCATATCTTGAACATATACTTATCATACTTATCATGGAAACACATAAACATATACTTGAAGTTAAAGGCTCAACCCTAACCCTTGGGCCCTTGAGGTTGGCCGAAACATATGGGGTCTCTAGGGTAATCCATAAATTCCCAGAATTTATACTTAACCTCCACACATCATAAGGGAACATAAATTAACATTATCAAGATTTTTGGCTTAATTATAGACCTTTAAATCATGGTGACCGAAACCCTTAAACTTAGGGTTCTTAGTTTTGTTTCTTTCATGTTGGCCGAAACCCTAGGGTGTCCTAGGGTACTCCAAAAATTCCCAAAAATTATACTTAACCTCTACACATCATAAGGGAACATTAAATAACATTATCATGATTTTTAGCATAATTATAGACCTGTAAATCATGGTGGCCGAAACCCTTAAACATGAGGGTCTCGGTTTTCTTTCCTTTCAACATCCAATTCGAAAACCAACCACTATATATCATACTAAAAATCATAAAAATCATAGGGAACTATTATACCATAGGTGAGGGAGTCTTACCTTGGGTTTCTTGATTTTTTTCGAACCTTTGAAGAGAAGAAAATGGTAAGATCTTTGGACCCTTGAACACCCTTGTCCTTGTATCATTGGAAGAGACTTTAGATCTAGGAGATGGAACCTTGGAGGAAGCTTTTCCAAGGGGAAAACCCTCTAGGAGTGGTCGGCTAGAATGAGGGAGGAAGAGAGGAGGAAATGCAATTGAAAGAAGAGAGAATGAAACTCCCAAACCCCCCTATTTATCATCCATTAAAGAGGTAAATGAAGAGTCTTTCCATGACTCTTCATCTTCTTCTTAATCTTAACTTATATCCATTTCATTTCCTCATAGAAATCCCTTGCTAGGTGAGTTGGTTAAGGCTTACACGGTTGTACAAGAGGTCCACGGTTCAATCCTTGGCTCATGCACCTTTATTTTTTATTTTATTTTTATTTCATTTATTTTATTATTTTTATTTCCTAAATTCCGAAAATCCCCCTAAAATCACCCATAATTATGCTAATATTCCTAAATAAAATTCTTTTATACTTATATTAATTTTTCCTAATTTATATTAATTTTACCTAATTAATACCCATTTTTGGAGCCCATTTAAAGCAAATTAGTACCTAATTTCTCCATTAAAATAGAAAAATTAGGCTAAGACTTACCCATAATCATGCTAATATGCCTAATTAAATCCTATTTATATTTATACTAATTATTACCGAAATCCACCTATAATCATGGTACTAAAAAGCCCACATAAAGCCCATTAGTACTTAGTTTTCTCAATTCAAATGAGAAAACATGGATTTTCTAGGCCAAAGTTCTCCTTAATATTTTTAGGTCCCTTGGAAAATTATCTAGACATGCTTAATATTTTAAGAAAATATTAAGAGAATTTTCCGGGTCGTTACACAAGATGTCAACTGTAACCAATAAAACTCATTTCTATATTCCGTAATGATCCTCCTCCTTGCACATGGTGGTATGGTGGTCGATCGTGAACTGGTTGGTATTTTTGATTCCTGTGATATTTTTACACTTTTAGCTGTGGCCTTCATCCTCTCTCCGATCTGCATTCATATACGCATGTTTTTGTGGATTTGATTCTGATCTACCATTATTGCAAGCTTCTTGATGGCTCCGACTCAATTAAAATAGGTCGACTTCGAAGGTTTCTAGAGATCATTGTGCTTATTGAAAAAAAGGACATTGGAAGTCTCAATATTCATTATTATTGAACAAAGGTAATCCACTAGCGTAACAATATCATCAGCAACAACCTGATCCATATATGTTTAAGCAGTTTCAATGGTTCATTAGTTCATAGCCTTCTTTCATGTCACCTTTCTCTAATACAGGTTTGTAATCATCTGGTATTTCATGTATATCATCATCCTTGTGAATTATAGACTTGGGTGTCTCTCATCATATGTCACCTAATTTATCATCTTTTATTTCTTTTTCTTCTAGTTCATCTATATCTATTGTGATTGCTGATGGTACTTCAAGCCATTAGTAGGTGTTGGTTCTATTGTTACATCTGGTTTATCTGTCACTATTGTCTATTATATTCTAAATTTTACTTTAAATCTTATTGTTGTTAGTCAATTATGTGAATCTGGATACCAAATCTTTTTTTCTTCGTCTAATTGTTATGTTTAGGACTCACGATCTCAGAAGTTGATTAGGACAAGTCATAGGAAAGGAGGAGTCTATATTTTGTATCAACTCAAAGTACCAGATGTTGTAGTTTTGAGTGTGGATTTATCATCTTTTCATTTGAATCATTCATCTTCTGATTTTTATTTGTGACATTTTCATCTAAGTCATGTTTCAGCGACTCATTTGCAGTTTTTAGCTTCCTTAGGAGTATTAGGATCTTTAAAAAGTTCTAATATTTCTGATTGAAGTAGTTGTAAATGGGCTAAATTTTCTGTCTTACCCTTTTTTAAAAGTCTTTCTCTTTTATCTACTCCATTTGATCTTATTTGTTCGTGTGGGGACCCTCTCTTATTCCTACAAAGGGGGGGGGGTCAAGATATTATGTTTCATTTATTAATGATTTCACTCGTTACTCTTGGATTTATCTTATGAAATACAGATTTGATTATCTTACCATTTTCAATAACTTTAGATCTCTTGTGAAAACTCAACATTCTAGTGTCATAAAGTGCTTTCGTTGTCATCTTTGGGTTAATACACTTCGAATGAATTTTTACATTGGCTTGCTTCTGATAGTTCTGTTCATCAAACCTCCTGTACAGATACTCCTGAACAAAATGATATGGCTAAACGGAAATATAGACATCTTGTTGAAATAACCCGTTCATTTTTATTGTCTGCAAGTATTCCTAGTACCTTTTGGGGGAAACAATCCTTACCGTTGCTTATGTGATTAATAGAATTCTAACCTCACACAATTTAGGTTTGCTACCTTTTGAAAAATTATATAGTCATACTCTTACCTATTCCTCTCTGTGTGTTTTTTTATTGTACTTACTTTGTTCTTCGTCCACAAGTCGAGTGTAATAAATTAGCCCTCGGTCTGTTCTGTGTGTCTTTTTAGGTTATGGTATTGATAAAAAAGGATATCGTTGTTTTGATCCCGTTAGTCAAAAATTATTTGTCTCTCGTTATATTATGTTTCTTAAGCATATTTCATTCTTTTCTATTTCAGTTAGTTCAAAATAAAGTCTGATCTATTTTGCATTAATCCTTTTAACACCGGCACTAAGGAAGCTTTACTCATAGCCTTTACTAATAGCTCAACTGAATCTAGTACTTTGGTTCCTAAGACATCTGCTCCATGTATTCCTCCTGCCACTACCCAATCATCTCTTGAGATTGTGGATGATCCTTCTCTCCACCATCATTAATCCACTCGTATTCGTAAGTCCACTAAAATATCAAATTTTGCTTACTTTTGTTATTCTCGTTTTTTACTTCATTTGTTGTATTTGTTCATTGTCCACTAAAATCGGAAATGGGAACAGGGCTATAATTCAGTAGTGGGATGAAGATAACAAATCCATCCCGCCCCACTCCATTGTGATCCCTGAACATCCCTCTTCACACATCCACTAATGAACCTCCTCTACCTCAGGAGACTTCCCTAATGTTTCACCTTGATTAAGTTGCATTTGTGACCTCTTGCACTCCTTTAGTTACTATCCCTCACATTTTGCCCAAGCCAGCTTTCTATTGGAACACATTCTGCAAAGTATATTGATGTGATATCGATCTGACCATAATAGATTTAGTATGGTCTATGTCGAATATTGTTGGACATTTGGTGAAAGAAAGGAAAAAAAAGAAGGCCAAGAGACGAGCAAGAATGGAACACCCGACATGAAAGATGATAAGATCGTTGCAGTTAGATGACTCGATCGAAGTAGGATATAATATGGAACTTCTATTCAAAGGAAGAATGCACACAAAATCTAACCTCCAGGTTGATGTGAAGTGTCCTAATCGAACTCTTCACACTCATTACATAAGAAGCATCTATAAGATTAAACATCAGAATTGTCCGAATCGAGATTACAAGATGTCGTCTGTTGCACAAATAGTCTCAGTCTCTCCGTCTCACCGATCACAGTTAACCATCTTGTAAGAACATCTATTGTCACATAGTTTGGTTTGCATCCCTGTGAACTCATCTTGTCCATAAGCTCGAAGGCTTTATCAGGCATGTTATGGTCTCTAAGACCCTTGAAAATAGCAGTGTAGGTCGTGACGTCAGGCAATATATCTTGTTTCTGCATCTCGTCGAAGAGGTCTATGGCAGCATCAACGTTTTGATTCTTACAATAAGAATCAATGAGGATGGTATAAATAACAGCATTGACCGGCACCACTGACACATCCATGCTCCTGAAGATCTTCAGGGCCTGATCAAGCTGGCCAGCTTTGCAGTAACCGTTGATCAGAGCTCCATAAGTGACAACATTAGGTCTCCATCCATCATCGACCATTTCGCTGAGGAATTTATCAGCCTTCGAAAATTCACCAGCCTTGCAGAAAGCATCAATCAAAGTAGTGTATGTGATGACATTAGGCCTAAGCCCTGCCTTGCACATTTCGTCGAGTATCTCGAATGCCTTATCCAACCTCTTCTTCTTGCAAAACCCACTGATCAAAGTGTTATAGCTTCTTATGTCCGCTCGAAAACCATTCTTTCTCATCAACGACAGGATCGAATAAGCATCATCCACTTTACCAACTTGAGTCAACCCAGAGATGAGAGTGACGTATGTCCCAGAATTAGGGGAAACCCCTTCCTTGATCATCTCATCAAACAATGCCGTCGCCCTTCCTATATCGTGGGAATAATGAAGAAAAGCACCAATCAGGATGTTATAGGTGATAGCATCGCCTTTGACATCCAGCCACTCGACCTTTTTCTTTTGAAAAAAATTGAGGCCGCTTTCGATCATCCCATGCCTGCACATTCCATTTACAAAGGCATTCAGTGTAAACACATCGACGGTAACCCTTTCCTTCTCCATCCTGCTAAGCAATTCGTGAGCCATGTCCAAATCTGCAGCCTTGCAGAAGGCATTGATCAAGGTGTTATAAGTCACACTGTCAGGATCACAAGCATGGCATGATTTCATCCTATCAAGCAGGGAGAGACCATCCTGAAGCCTTCCTGCCTTACAGAGCCCATCGATGAGAGTATTAAAAATGATTGTGCCAGGGGGCAACCCCGAATCTGGGTTTGACATTGCGTCGAACACGTTCAGTGCATCGTCGAGGCGATGGGATTTGCTGAGGTGATTGATGAGTATGCCGAAGGTGACTAAGTCGGGGCGCACGCTCAAGCCTTTCATCTCCGAAAACAGAAGATTCATCCTTGCGAAGTCTCCAATCGCAGCGAGGCCGGTCAAGAGGGCGTTGCACACAGGGGCCTCGATGGAGCCACCAGCATCCTTTACCGCGTGGAAGAAATCCCAGGCCCGGGAGGTGGCGCCGCCGCGGCACATCTGGTCGATGACCTGAAAGAACAGGATGGCATTGCGCGGGAAAAATCCCATCTTGGCCATCTCGACGAGTAGGGCGAGGGACTCCTCGTTCAGGGGCTGGCTTCGCTTGGCCAGGCCGGAGAAAACAATCGACCGAGTGAGGGCATCAGGCGGGGAAGTGGAGTCAGCGGAAAGCATGTCGCGGAGGTTCGACAAGGCGGCTGAGAGGCGTCCGGGAGAGGCGGAGCCGAGCAGGTAACGGAGTCGGTAGATAAAGGGGCGAAGTGTGGCATTGCTAGAGGGTTTCTGGTGCTTCACGTCGCTCCGGGTGCCTACGCTACCATCGCAATCGAAGTCGTTGGCAGCGGCGGCGGTGGAAGAGGAGGAGGAGTGGCGGCGGCAGAGTTTCGTCAAACGCAAACACGGATTCTTCACCAGCTTCATCTTCCGTTTGGCCACTCGAAGCGGCTGCGTTGGCAAAAACCTGGATTCTTAAACCATTAGAAGGCGTGGTCAGCGTCCATAGTGCCATTAGATTCGTCCAGCGAACGTGATTAACCTGCTTGAGTAGGGAAATAAGATTTACTAAAAAAAAAATAATGATTAACGAACATCCCGGGTTCGCATTTTATTTAGAGAAAATATTTCTACAGATATACTATAGTTGAAAATCGAACTATAAATATCTAAAATAGCGACTAGTCATCCTACTAACTATCTACACAAAGGATGTCTTCTCTATTGATCAGCAGATTACAAACTCCAATTCATCACCATCATTTATACCAGAATATATAATTATATATATATATATATAATAACTAATGTTGTAAAAATTTTAATTTTCTTAAAACTTTTTTTTTCGTTACTTCTCCTAAACCAATCTTAAATAACTGAAATACAACGGCAATTAACCAAAAGGCGAATTTAAGAATTGAAAATTATCAAAAGGCATACCATGGTTTTATTTTCATCAAAAGACGCACTCATTTAAGTGAACTTCCTCTTATACCCCTCCTGCTAACTACTGCCTTTCACTTTCCCTCTCAGTAATAAATTCCGAGACGTCTGCACATGCTTTTTCAGACTTTTATTTTAAAATAATATATTATGAAATCGGCGCTAAAAAACGTAAGGTAAAAATCAAAAAAATATTTCAGTTAAGAAATATCTGATCCAACGTGATTTAAAAATATAAATAAATAATTTTTTATATTTGATTAATAAAAATTAATATATTAAATAATATTTAATAAATATATTAATATATAAAAAAAATTTGAAATCAACATATTTCAGGAAGCGTGGGCCTGAAATATTTTTATTTCAGGTCCAGTGTGTGCCTGAAATCTTTTGATTCAGGCCCGACGTGGACACAAATTTTTTTTCTATTTTAAAAATATATTAATATATAAAAAAACCTATCAAAATACGTAATTTCAGATTAAAACGCAGGGTCTGAAGTCACGCTAGGAGGGCCTGAACACATCTGTGTTCAGGCTCTCCAGGCCTAAGGAATGTTCATGCCCTCCTTGGGCCTGAACAATATTGGATAAATATAAGTAAATTAGATAAAAATATCAATAGTTCTAGTTAGAGTTGAGCTAGGAGATAGTATTTTTGGTGTCTAAACTTCTAATTATTATAAATTATGTTGCAATAGGAGATTTTTAGGTCTATTAGTGGGTTTTCACCAAAACCTACTGATGGACCTAGGATATTTGGATTTCTCAAAATCCAATATCAATAGTTAGAGTTGAGCTAGGAGATGGTATTTTTGGTGTCCAAACTTCTAATGATTATAAATTATGTTACAATAGGAGATTTTTAGGTCTATTAGTGAGTTTTCATCAAAACCCACTGATGGACCTAGGATATTTGGATTTCTTAAAATTCAATATCAATAGTTAGAGTTGAGCTAGGAGATGGTATTTTTGGTGTCCAAACTTCTAATGATTATAAATTATGTTGCAATGGGAGATTTTTAGGTCTATCAGTGAGTTTTCACCAAAACCCACTGATGGACCTAGGATTTTGGATTTCTCAAAATCCAATATCGATAGTTAGAGTTGAGCTAGGAGATGGTATTTTTGGTGTCCAAACTTCTAATGATTATAAATTATGTTGCAATGGGAGATTTTTAGGTCTATCAGTGAGTTTTCACCAAAACCCACTGATGGACCTAGGATTTTGGATTTCTCAAAATCCAATATCGATAGTTAGAGTTGAGCTAGGAGATGGTATTTTTGGTGTCCAAACTTCTAATGATTATAAATTATATTGCAATAGGAGATTTTTAGGTCTATCAGTGGGGTTCGGTGAAAACTCACTGATGGACCTAGGATACTTAGATTTCTTCATACTTAATATCTCTATTTAGAATTTACTTAGGAGATGTTATTTTTGATGTATGATAACCGCTTCAGTCGCGTTACGGTTTCAAATACAATTTAAGTACCGAATTCCTCTAAACTAATGTAGCATAGAGTAACTCGGGTCGTCTCCCAACGAATGTAGTTGGTGCAAGATAAATCTCAGAATCGTATCTTATTGCTTTTGGGTTTTGAATATGAAATGGGGTTTGGGTTTGAACATTAATACTACGAAAAGAAATGACAAAGCAGGTATGAAAGCTAGCCTAATCAAGGAAAGACAGTGCAGATAATAAAATCTAAATTAACCTGACTATAATTGCAGTAGAGAAAGCACAACTTGTACTAAAACATTAATGAAACTAAACACAGAACAAACTACAACATTGATGAAGCTGAATCTAACCTAACTTAATTGCATTAACATGAAAACATATAACCTAAAGCAATAGGAAGAGCAACTCAGAATGAAACTTAAACAACTAAGAAACATCACAATTGAAACTAACTATTCTAAGAAGCATTTGATCGAACACATCATATGCATGAATTAAAATAACAAAAGTACGTGCAATTTGAATTGGGGAAGATCCATCAATACAACATTCATCAAATTATCCCAAACATTCACCAAACAAGAACAATTAACATTCAAAACAAATTGAAATATGCAATCGACCCAATAATTCTGTGCTGTGAAGAGTAAAATTGCTATGATGAAAAACTACGGGGAAGAACTGATGCATCTGATGACATTGCTGTGGAAGAAGTTGCCAATCGGCCTGCTGTGAAGATGAAGCTGTGAAGAAGTCGGATCTGATACGAAACTGAATTGAAGAACTGTCTGGAAAGAAAAGCTGCTGATGAATTGAAATTACTGAATTGAAATCAGAATAATGGAAAGCTGCTATAAAGACATGCTATGAAGAAAAACTGCTGAAATAAACTGCTGGAAGAAATTGAGCTACTGCCGGAAATCTGTGAAGAATGGGATCGCCGGCGGTGGAATCGACTAGGGCTCGGAACCCCTGGGCTCTAGCTCTGCGGTGGTGATGTGGATGACAACTTTGATCGAGTTGGGAACCCCTCAACTCGAGAAGAAGCTGTCGGTCGGCGGCGATGAAGTGGAAGGCGGATGGAGTTGATCGGATCGAGTCGGGAACCCCTCAACGGCGATCGATCGAAGCTCCGGCCGGCCCTTGGTGGAGGTAGAGAAGGTGGGTTTAGACGGGAACCCCTCGTCTGCAACCCCTCTCCCCGATCGCTCTCGCCTGTGGTGGTGGAGAAGATGAAGTGCCGAGAGGATAATTAGGGCTTCTGCGCGATCTCTTTTGTTCCTCTGGCTGCGCGCGATTCAGTCAGCCAAGCCTTGAGTCCGGTCCAGCTTTGGTTCAGCCAAACAACTCAGTTGATTCAATCAGTCAAGCCAGCTTCGGTTCAGTCCTGGGTTCAATCCAGCTTGGGTTCAATCAGCACTTGGTTCAGTCAAACAGCTGAGCCAAGCCAGCTTCAGTTGGTTCAGTCCAGCCTGGGTTTGGTCCAGTCAAGCCAGCTGCGTTCAGTGGTTCGGTCCAGTTAGCCTTGGTTCAGCCAGCCCAAACCACAGTTAACCCAGCTCAGCCATGAATTCACAGCTCATTAGCAACGGACGGCTGAGATCGATTCGGCTTCATCCAACGGTCGGATCTCTTCATATCTGAACCAAACTTCACATATCCCAATCAATGGTCCTGATCTATCTATCCCCAGCTCGGATTAACCAGATCAGTGGCGGATGGTCCAGATCTTCCCTTTTCTTGAATGGATGGTCTAGAACATCTCGAGCTTGATCCGACGGTCAGATCTCTTCCGATCTGGCTGAAATTTTCAGATCTTGATCTCTGGCTATGATTTATTCTATCTTGGATTCGGATCGACCAGAAGTTGACCGATGGCTCAGATCTAACCATTTTCTGGAATGGACGACTCCTATTAATCCGATGGTTGATCCTTTTGATCTGGATCCAATCCTGACTCAAGTCTGACCCAATTTGATCTAGTTCCATGATCAATTGAAGCCTACAAAATAATATCCATATCTAGTGCCAAAAATATCCCAAATATACAAAGATTAGAATTAAAAGCCAAAATGAAGGGAATACATGAAACCTAATAAAATTGCAAACTTAAGCATATAAAATATGGATCAAACATGGATTTAAGAGCCTAAGATAATCAACAAAAATGGTGGTTATCAATGTACAAACTTAGTACCAATAGTTTTCAGTTATGTTCTCTAACCGTATCAGTTAACACATAAATATGTATAAATATGACTGCATCTTGGCCACAGTTAAAAGAAACATCTCTTTCAACATGATTTCAAAAATATAAAGTGATAATTTTTTATATTTGATTCATCTAAATAAATATAATAAATAATATTTGGACCTTTTTATAATTTAAATTATAAAAAGAGATGTTATTTGGCACGGCGTCATTGTTATGTCTTTCTCAGTGATTTTTGTTGTGATTTCAGAAATATAAAGAGATGTTTCTTTACGTTTCAGACTTACGTAAAAAAACCTATCATAACACATGATTTCAAGCCGACGCAGGACTTATCAAAATATGTAATTTCATATTCAAACGCATGATAAAATCGCGCTAAGAGGGCCTGAATACAGATGTATTCAGGCCCAATACAAACAGATCCTCCTTGGACCTGAATACATCTGTATTCAGGCTCTCCTAGCGCGATTTTATCCTGCGTTTGAATATGAAATTACGTATTTTGTTATGTCCTGCGTCGACTTGAAATCATGTGTTATGATAGGTTTTTTTACGTAAGTCTGAAACGTAAAGAAACATCTCTTTATATTTCTGAAATCGCAATAAAAATCGCTGAGAAAGACATAAAAATAACGCTGTGTCAAATAACATCTCTTTTTATAATTTAAATTATAAAAAGGTCCAAATATTATTTATCATATTAATTTAGATGAATCAAATATAAAAAATTATCACTTTATATTTTTGAAATCATGTTGAAAGAGATGTTTTTTTAACTATGGCCAAAATACAATCATATTTATACATCTTTGTATGCCAACTGATACGGTTAGAGAACATAACTGAAAACTATTGGTACTAAGTTTGTACATCAGAAATAACATCTCATAAGTAAATTCTAAATAGAGATATTAAGTATGGAGAAATCTAAGTATCCTAGGTCCATCAGTGAGTTTTCACCGAAACCCACTGATAGACCTAAAAATCTACTATTGCAACATAATTTATAATCATTAGAAGTTTGGACACCAAAAATACCATCTCCTAGCTAACTCTAACTATTGATATTGGATTTTGAGAAATCCAAATATCCTAGGTCCATCAGTGGATTTTGGTGAAAACTCACTGATAGACCTAACAATCTCCGATTGCAACTTAATTTATAATCATTAGAAGTTTGGACACCAAAAATATCATCTCCTAGCTCAACTCTAACTATTGATATTGGATTTTGAGAAATCCAAATATCCTAAGTCCATCAGTGGGTTTTGATGAAAACCCACTAATAGACCTAATAATCTGCTATTGCAACATAATTTATAATCATTAGAAGTTTGGACACCAAAAATACCATCTCCTAGCTCAACTCTAACTATTGATATTGGATTTTGAGAAATCCAAATATCCTAGGTCCATCAGTGGGTTTTGGTGAAAACCCACTGATAGACATAAAAATCTCCTATTGCAACATAATTTATAATCATTAGAAGTTTAGACACCAAAAATACTATCTCCTAGCTCAACTCTAACTAGAACTATTGATGTTTTTATTTAATTTACTTATATTTATCCAATATTGTTCAGGCCCAAGGAGGGCATGAACATTCCTTAGGCCTGGAGGGCCTGAACACAGATGTGTTCAGGCCCTCCTAGCGTGACTTCAGACCCTGCGTTTTAATCTAAAATTACGTGTTTTGATAGGTTTTTTAATATATTGATATATTTTTAAAATAGAAAAAAAATTTGAGTCCACATCGGGCCTGAATCAAAAGATTTCAGGCCCAGCGTGGGCCTGAAATCAAAAGATTTCAGGTCCACGCTGCCTGCTGCCTGAAATCTGTTGATTTCAATTTTTTTTATATTAATATATTTATTAAATATTATTAAATATATTAATTTCTATTAATCAAATATAAAAAATCATTTATTTATATTTTTAAATCACGTTGGATGAGATATTTCTTAACTGAAATATTTTTTCGATTTTTACCTTACGTTTTTTAGCGCCGATTCCATAATATATTATTTTAAAATAAAAGTCTAAAAAAATATGTGCAGACGTCTCGAAATTTGCTACTAAGAGAGAGAGAAAGAGAAAGACAGTAGTAAGCATGAGGGGTATAAGAGGAAGTTCACTAAAATGAGTGTGCCCTTTCGTGAAAATGAAATCATGATACGCCTTTTGGTAATTTCCAATTCTTAAATACGCCCTTTGATAAATTGCCGAAAATACAATGATACATGTGGTGCTTTGAGCATTTGGTATATGCAAGTGCAAGTGCAACCGCATGAACTAACCATTTGTTTATTTCTTTTCATAATAATTTGTTGACTGAATAAATCACAGCAAACAAACTCTATCATTTATAGGCTCAATAATCACCATATGTAAGTGCAATTGTCAATTAACTTTGCCACTATTAAGTTTGGAGGTTAAAATTTAATAAAATTAGTATGTCCATTCTCTCTACGTAGTAATTATAACATCTGGACTAGTAATTCTCGTGATTTATTTTTTTCCTATTAACCTTGAGACGAATTGATGAAAACGTTGAAAATGAACGAATCATCTTTTAGTATTGAGTGCCAATTAATTCGATGCAAATAATAGGAGCAAACAATTGCCCAAGCTAGCTTACTAAAGCATATTTGATGTGATATCTGACCATATTAGATTTAGTATTGTGTCGAATATTGTTAGGCATGAGATTGAAAAAAAAAAACTAAAAGGCAAATAATTGTGTCGAATCACTCCAATTATTGAATTGTGGAATGAACTTCTTTTGTTAACATTGAGAGTGGCTCTTTATATCGAGAGCCGTTCTTTTATTTAAAAATAAATAAATTATTTTATAATTTGATAATGATTTTTTTAAAATATAAAATCAATAAAACAAAAAAAATTAACCGTTATTCAATGATTAATTTTTATTTAAAAAAATACGTATAATTATATCTACAATATTACATTTTTTTACATTCATCCTACTCCTTTCTACTTTTTTTTCTTATTCCTTTCATTCTATGTTGTATAATTTTTTTTGAGATGGATAAAAATTTAAGTATTTTTTACAATTCTTTAAAATTCAGCAAATGTGAAAGAAAACACTGTTACATTTCTAAAGCATGAAATTATAAAAATAAATTCTATAAATCTAAATACTTACGGTGCTCTACGTTTGGAGAAGAAATTGGAGGAGGACTTTGCCATCAGAAGAACAATTATGAATGAATCGGAAAACTCTTCAATATTCCACGAATCAAATTCCTTGATCTTTAATGTTCTTCTCTTCACCTTACGATGAACTCATCATCCTCTTCTATTGCATTTGGACGAACCTTACATAGAGACCTTACACACGCGGACGAACCCTTTCTCTTTGAACTTGCACAGACTTTGCACACAACTTGTCTCGCATGGACTCCATTGGCTTGGACACACACATAGCGTGCCCTCTCTGTAAGTACCTAGGTTGGTTTTGACGTGGTCAACCGATTTAAGTTAGGTCCTGGTATTTTTAATTCTTCTGTCTAAGTGTGCAAGAACTTAGGAGCGAAGGAAGTCGAGCGTAAGATGCAATAGACGAGAAGGATTGCACGGGGAAGTGAGTCGACGGGCTCGGTGCATTTGAGGGATACGGAAGCTGCAAAAAAGTACGCCGGTGGAGCGAGAAGGACGTGCGCGACGTCCGAGGTGTTGGGACCGATGGCACAACTAAAGGGGGGTGAATAGCTCGGTCACCCCCAAGTCAATCTCTTCCTACAATTGTTAGTATTAGCGGAAACTTAATCTATCAATTAATACAATGCTAACACGTTACCGATTACGTAGTTCGGAGATTGCTTGCTCCTACTCCACGGCGTGTCCTTGAGGTAGACGAACCCTTGATCTTTCGGTGGATCACGTCCCGGCAATCTTCGGCTAAATCTTTCTCCATCTTGGTGGAGAACCACCTCTCACAAATCTTCTTCCTCCTTGCAAGAATGAACTAGGGTTTGGGAGGAAGATGAACACTTGGAGCTTGAGCACTTGAGTAAAGATATCACAATAAAGAGCTAATCTATCTCAAGTCTCAAGCTCCCCTTTAAATAGTGGAGAGAGTTGTTAACAATCAACTCAGCTCCGACACCAGTCGACTGCCCCCAGGGCAAGTCGACTGATGTCCAACCAACGGCTAGCCTAACGACTCTATTTCGAATAGACTAGTTGACTTCTCTGGAGACCAATCGACTGCTTCCGGTTGTTCGACCTTACAGAAAGATGGGTCGACTGGTGTTCATACCAGTCGACTGCTATAGTGTGCTCTCAGTAGTGCCAGTTGACAGGTTCCCTTGCCAGTCGACTGTTAGTAGGAGCCCTAGAGCCAATTATGTGATGATTAACTAGGGGCATTTTGTATCATATTCTATCATAAATAAAGGCATGTTTGGTTATTATACTTACTTTGTATTCTGTGCCGAATGACTAAGTATGAT
This sequence comes from Boesenbergia rotunda, assembly GCA_024364735.1. Lineage (NCBI taxonomy): Eukaryota > Viridiplantae > Streptophyta > Magnoliopsida > Zingiberales > Zingiberaceae > Boesenbergia > Boesenbergia rotunda. The sequence goes on from JAGFNQ010001584.1 coordinate 350,556, forward strand.
AATGTCCTTGTGTGGTAGGTTCTTATCTACATTATATCGATTGGTTGAATCGATAGTGAGATAATGTAGAGAACACTACACTAAATCATTCCTAGTCAAGCATTAATATTCAGGGACAATATTAATGCATGGAGACTAGCATGTAGGTCAACTGATGACTTGAGCTCACAAGTCATGGATATGTGATATCAAATTAACACGTGGGTATACATTGGAGAATGTGTACTGAATGACCCGCCATGAGAAAGTTTCATAGATTGTCATATGAGTGTCATAGACTTTCTCATGTGACTATTGGTATGAATAGTCCTTAGACCTGAAATCACTACGGTTCCCTACATAAGGAGTTATGTACTTTGGTATCGTCAAACGTTACCTGTAACAGGGTGGACTATAAAGGCGATCACTGGGTATGTAATGAATTATGCGGAGGGATGTGAGTGATATAGATGGGATCTATCCCTCCCATATGACGGGAGTGATATCTGTGGGCCCCTTGATCGAGTAGGACTACTGAAACGCATGACCATGCTCAAATGAGTCAATATGAGATATTGAGCTCATTTGTTTGAGTGAGTCTACTCGGGGATCAAGAAACACATAGATTGATTGAGGATGACACGGTCTATGCCTCATTGGTCAATCTAGATATCAAGGATAGAAGGACAAGGTCATACACTATCATAGTCACGGAGGTTTAGTCGAATCTCGACTTTTCTTATTACTTGGGTAGCAATGATACATTGCTAGATGCCACTCATTGTTTATGTGTCTAAAGTGTTTAGGCGCATGACCAACGTCACAAGAGCCTATTGGGTCACATACAAAGGACACAATGCTTCGGGAAATTTGATCGGCAGAGATGAACTCGAGTTGGGAACTCAGGAGGTCCGAGCTCGAGTTGGGGAACTCGGGAAGTCCGAGCCCGAGTTGGGGAACTCAGAAAGTCCGAGCCCGAGTTGGGAACTCGGGGAGTCCGAGCCCGAGTTGGGGAACTCGGGAAGTCCGAGCCCGAGTTGGGAACTCGGGAGATCTGAGCTCGAGTTGGGAACTCAGGAGTGCAGGTCGGGAGCTCAGTACTCAGCAGACTGAGCTGGGAGCTCGGCGGACTGAGTCGGAGCTCGGCAGAATGGGTCGGAGCTCGGCAGAATGGGTTGGCACTCGGCAGACTCGGTCGGCACTCGGCAGACTCGGTCGGCACTTGGCAGTCGGGGCTCGACACTCGGCAGTCGGGTCTTGGCACTCGGGAGACTTGGTCGGGAGACCGAGTCGAAAGCCCGAGAGGCCCGGTCGGATTTGCATGCAGGAAAGAGAATAAGTCTCTCCTCATTGGATGAAGGGAAGATGAAGAGTCACATGAAAAGATGTGCTCCTTATTGGCTTTAATGAAGGGAATGCAAAAAGACAAATGACTCTTGGTATTCATGGGATGAATATAAAAGGGGTCAAGTCATTTTGAATGAACAACCAAGTGTTTTCCTTCTTCCCTTTTTCTCTTCTTCCTCTCCTCCCTCTTGACCGAAACCTTACTGTAAGGTTCTTGGTGTTTTCGAGCTACCTCAAGTTGCTAGCACAACTACGGTAGTTCTCCCGAAGTTGAGAGATTGTGTCCGTGTGGATACGAATAGAGGCACGGACGTTTGAACGTGCAAGAGATCCGGCGCATCTTGGACGAGCGGGATAAACGAAGGGCACGCTTCAAAGGTATAAACAGTAGATAGATCTATTAGATAGATAGCTTTGTACGAGTTTTCTTTCGCATGGATCGCTCGTGGGTTCTTGTTTCCGCTGTGTTTTTATTGTTTTGTGCCGGGAGAACCCAACATCGACTGCCCTACTTACAAATGCACTCTCAACTTCTCCGGAGTTCACCCTTCGCGTATGCCTTGAGGTCCACTTCCTTGGCTTGCATCTTGAAGTTCTCTTCCTTTGGTTCTCATCCCTTAGATGTGCACACAAGCCCGCGACTTGTTTCCATGCCATCCTTCACGTATGTTGTTGAAGTCTACTTTCTCGACTTGCCCTTGAAGTCCTCTTCCTCGGCTTTCATCCATCGGATGCTTTACTCCATTAATCCCCAAGTGTGATTCACTAAGTCCTGCAAGACTCAAACAGACACATCAAATCGACATGAAAACCTAACCTAATTATATTGACACACACATCAATATCCATAATCTATCTAATCAACCTTGGGTAGATTGCACCAACACGAGGGACGAGAAGACAGAAGAAAGGATGCTCGAGGGGTGAAAGGCCGGAGACGGGTTCGGGTGACCCTAACTCGGTTTGCAAGAAATCACCCAAAAAGACCAGAAATCACACTGGAGTCGGGTTCAGGTTCGCCCATATGCATATGAGCACCCGAGCACTAGGCGCCCTGTGCATACAAGCGCCCAAGAGGTTGTTTTATCAACAAAGCTAGCCGTATTCGATCGTTGCGCTGCGGATAACTCTTAGACCACGTGTTAGGCGCCCTAGAGCGCTCGGGTGCTCCAGTACTGCAACGTCAGCAAATGGATAAGTTTGTCTGGGGATATAAATAGACCCCTATAGATCAGTTTCAATTCACTCATTCATCTCAAGCATTATCAAATAAGTTCTGTATAGTTTTTATTTCCTTTTATGAGCTTCTTCTTGTGTAAGAGGTTTCTTCGTCCGAAGGAGTTTATTCAGGAGATACGAGTTATATTCTGCCTTGGATTAGCAACCTCCTTGGTTGCAAACCAAGTATAATTCCAACTGTCTCTTTCTTTTATGTTTGCTATATTTTTAATATTATTTATTATTTGCGTTAACTAACAAGCATCTTTGTTTAAGACGAAATAAAAGATAGAATTTTCTATTTTCAAGGGCAATTTACCCCCTATTGCCGACCTTCGATCACTATCAATTGGTATCAGAGCAAGGACGCTCCAAAAGGACTATCCGCCGTCTAAAACAATCTACAAAATTGTCGGACCGGTCATCTACCCGCTAATGTTCGAGGGAGAGTTTGCAAATTGGAAACGCAAGATGCATATATTTTTCAAAACAGATTTCGATTTATTGATAATCAGAAAAAACGGTTTTGCAGTTCCCAAAGACGTCAATGGCAAACCCAAAGACGAAAGCCTTTGGACAAAGAAGGAACAGGCGGGCTTCGTAGCAAACGAAAAAGTAGAATTTCATCTGCAAACCATTCTATCGTCACAAGAAGTCAATCGAATCAGGACCTACACATCAGCGAAAGACCTCTGGGAAAAATTCTTAGAGTTGCACAATGGAACCTCGGAAGCAAAGTTGGCACGATGAGAGATCCTTTGAAACCAACTCACCAACCTCCGGAAGGAAGAAGGAGAGACGGTGGTGCAGCTGCACGCGAAGATAAAAGAATTGATCACTGAACTCACGAATCTCGGGGAAACGATAACTAACTGAGATGCTGAAAGGTATGCGTTAAATGCAATTCCAAGAACCCCGAAGTGGACATCTATAATAAATTCTTATTATATCTCCTAGAACTTAGGGATAAGTACTCTAGAAAAGTTATTTTGTACTTTAGAACTTCACGAGTCTCGATGAGTAGGAAATGCAAGAAAAATAGACAACATCGCATGAAGCACGAGAATGATCCAACATGAGGAGTCTTCAGAAAATGATGAAAACACAGCGTATATGGTAAGAAAGTTGTCTAAATATTTTAAAACTAAAAAATGTAATAAGGTGCAGGGTAAGAAGCAAATGAAAATCCGCTGCTACAACTATAACGATAAAGGACATGTGAAGGAAAACTACCCTAAAGGGAAGAACAAAGGAAAAGGGGCACCGAAGGCAAAAACTCACAGCCTAAAGGCGACATGGGACAAATCTTCATCGGAAGACTCAGATCTCGAGAACACGATGGACTTGCCCTGATGACTTCGTACTAAGAAGATGAGAGCATCAATGAAGGTAGAGGCATGACAGAAGACAACAACAACGAAGGAGGAGCTTCGAATTTCAGAAAAGATATCGTAAGTGAGGTATGTCTTCTTCCTCCTGACTAATTATATTTTAGTATTAAACAAATGATAAAATCATGTGTAAACTAAAAAATAAAAATGTAGAATTAAAAAAAAATTATCTTCATCATGCCCATTGGAAATGTATGATAAGTTAAAATGTGAAAATGAAAACTTAAAAGTTCAAATTTAGAAATTGTAAAATAACTATGCATGTTCATAATGTTCTAGAAATTCAAAAATTTGATATTATGGTAAACATAATTGGTATTTCAGATTTCACAGGGGCCAAATTGTAAAAATTTCTAAATCATATATTCCATCTAAGTTTCTGATAAACCATGTAGGTAATAATTTATATTGGATTCCTAAATACGTCTTAAAGTTATAGATTTTTTTAAAATAGAGATTAAAATTATTTTGGTAATTAATGTCTTATCTTGTTAAATATTTCTTTGATAACTCTAAATTTTTTTTAAAAGTTTGCATTGTTTCATCTATAGAAATTTTTTTACAAATAAAAATTTAACATAATTTTCTATTTGAAAATGTTTTCAAGTTACAAAAATTTAGAACATTAATAATTTATTTTTGTTGGAAATAAATCTTTGAAATTTTAACTTTTATAAAAATTTGATAAATTTTTGAATAAAAATAAAATTTTGAAAATTATTTTCAAAATTAGATCTAACATTTTAAAATATTTTTAAGCAAATTTTGAAAACTTAGATTTTTTGGACACTATTTATTATGTGAAAAATTTAATAACCTTTTAAGTTCTTTTTTTGATGTGATCAAAGGGGGAGAATATTAAGTTAAGGGGTAGGCAGTTAAGGGGTAGACACTAATTTTTTCAAAAAAAAATTTAAGTGCTTACATTGTTATATATTAATTCATATTTTATTTATGTTTGTTTCCCCTAACTTAACTCGGGTTGATGCACATCAAAAAGTGAGAGATTGTAAGTATCCTAGGTTGGTTTTGATGTGGTCAACTCATTTAAGTTAGGTCCTAGTGTTTTTAATCCCTCTGTCTAAGTGTGCAGGAACTTATGAGCGGAGGAAGTCGAGTGTAAGACGCAGTGGATGAGAAGGATTGCACGGGGAAGTGAGCCGACGGGCTCGGTGCATCCAAGGGACGTAAAAGCCGCAGAAGAGTACACCGGTGGAGAGAGAAGGACGTGCGCGACGTCTGAGGGACGAGAATCCATAAGGAAGGATGCTCAAGGGGCGAAAGGTCGACATTAGGTTTGGGTGAGCATAAGGTCAGAAATCACCCAAGAAGGCCAGAAATCACGTTGGAAACTGGTCAGCAGCTACTGACCTAAACCAGTCTCGGGGCGCCGGTATGCATACGGGCGCTTGGGGTCTCGGGCGTTTGAGCACTAGGAACCCGAGCACTCGGGTGACCCTGTGCATACATGTGCCCGAGAGGCTGTTCTATCAACAAAGCTAGTCGTTTGTGTTATATCGTGACAGTCAAGCTAGAGGGGGGTGAATAACTTCTTTTGTTTTTCTTCCTACAATCGTTAGTGCGCAAGCGAAATATACTAAATAAAACAAAAACCTAACGAAGAAGGAACACACCTATTTACGTGGTTCGGAGATAAAACTCCTACTCCACGGCTGCCTGTAAGGTGGGTGATCCCTAATCCGTCGGTGGATGATTCCCGGAGCACCTCCGGCTAGATCTCGTAGATCCTTGTGGGTGGAGAAACCTCGCCACAACTTCGGACACTACCTGAGCAACAAAGGCTACTAACCAGGCTCTATCCAAGCAGGTTTCGCCAAGGAAGAAAGAACGTAAACGAGCTCCCTTACATAGAGCTCGAGTCTTAAATGGCCGCTACCAGTCGACTGCCCCAGGGGCAGTCAACTGGTCCCACTCAGATTCGAACATTGCAAGCCCAACATTTGAATCGCCAGCCATCACCAGTCGACTGCCACTGGGGCAGTCGACTGGTACTTCCCTAAGCCTATGATTACACTTCCCGAGTACATTTCTCTCCGCACTCGAACCCTCCCGGCTTAGTTCCCGAGTACAAACACTCACACTCGGACCCTTACGACCTGGTCGACTCTTCAATCAGCAGTCTTGATCTGTTGCCTTCACGCCCTCTTCATCTTCGGCTCCCGTCCCTCAAATGCGCACGCAAGCCCTCGGCTTGCCTCCATGTTATCCTTCACGCATGCCTCGAAGTCCGCATCCCTCGGCTCATCGTCTCTGCTCCAGCAGCCTCGATCCGTCGCCTTCAAGCCCTCTTCGACTTTGGCCCTTGTCCCTCGGATACACACACAAGCCTGCGGCTTGCCTCCATGCTATCCTTCACGTACGCCTCGAAGTCCGCTTCCATCGGCTCATCGTACCTGCTTTGTCCATGGTCCCTCGGATGCGCACACAAGCCCACGGCTTGCCTCCATGCCACTCTTCACCTGAAGACATCCAACCAAGTCTGTGTGTACCTACAAACTTGCACACTCACATACACATATTAGAACACAATAAACCCCTAACTTAACCATATTGACACACACATCAAAACCCATGATCCTCCAGATCATACTTGGGTGGATTATCCCAACAATCTCCCACTTTTTGATGTGTGACAATATGTTTAAGTTAGGTAAACACAAACAACAATAGTAATTGAAAATTACAAGCATAGCAAACAAGAGGCAACCTCCCCCTTAACCTATGCCCTCTACCAATTTTCAATTCTCACAATCATAACACCAAGTTATGTTCTACCCAACTTAACATCACAACACTAAGTTAAGTTCTTCCCAACTTAATACCACAAGTTCTCTTACATCAAGTTAAACCTAACTTAACACCACAAATTCTCCCCCTTTGACACCATCAAAAAGATTGCCCCAAGCAATCCTAACCCCAGTGTCAAAAGAACTCACTTTATTTATGAAAAACCCTCAGAAATCACCAAACAGCTATATCAGTCGACTGATTCAACATCAGTCGACTGGTACCCTTAATTTGCAAACTTCCCGAGACATCAGTCGACTGCCCTCAGGGCAGTCGACTGATACAGTCTCAACCTGAAATCTCAACCGAATTTCAGAAACATGTAGAAAATTCTATAAAATTCAAAAAAATATAAAATTTTCCAAGCACATTTGTTATACTCTACCCTAGAAAAATATAGTTTCATAAAAATACCAAATGTGCTTGACTTTTGGTATAAACCTCAATTCTTTCAAAATGTATCAAGTTTCAAACCTTCATTGGATTCTATGTGTTTACCAAGGCTATCATCTACCATTTCAAACCTAGAATTGTTCTCAACTCCCCCTTTTTCCTTATAGATTTTTAATATGATAAGACCTCCCCCCTTTTATCTCTTAACCTTAGACATTCATGCATTTATCAAATTTTTCCTTACATTTCATGATATCAATAAAATATTATTTCAATCAACACATCATGAACTAAAATAAAAGCAATATAAAACATGAATTCAAAGATTCATACATAATTCAAAGTGAAGCATAAGAGTAGCACAAGGGCTAAAGCCCTGAAGTCATTAAACATTACATAACCCAAAATAAGTGTTTGAGAGATAAATATAACATCTATGCAAAACACTCTCAACACTAAGCTCATCAAGTCAAATGAAACTACTCGTCATCGCCTGGAGGAGGAGGGGCCTGATACATCAGGTTATGGATCATCGTATATATCTCTTCTTGCCTCTGATGGAACCCCTGAAACTACCCTGTGAGGTCGTGGAGTGCTCCCTGAATGATAGCCTGTGTCTGCTGAAAGTCCCTCTGCTGCTGCTAAAAATCGTGGAAGTCCTCTCGGAGACCGTGAACCTCTGTCTCCAGCCTGGAGAACCTCTCCTCTGAAATCCCTGCAGCCACAGCCTCCTCATCATCTGAACTCGAAGAATCAGGATGCTGGCGCCAAACCCACTCCCCCTGCTGACACTCAAGTCCTGCCAGAGAGAGTTGCCTAGACCCAATCTAATCATAATCCTTATACAACTCACTCCTCTGACCCCTAGTGGTGATGATCCCCTTGGACTTGAAAACTCAGTTAAAATATGACAAAAAGGTATGTAAAGTTTTCTACCGACACCATAAGAGAAGTGGACAATGGATGTAAAAGATATGCAATGCAATGCTAATGTCTAATCTTCTCTCCAGAGCGTACATCATCACTAAGTGAGGAAGTTGAATCTTTGACCGCTCTTTGGTGACAATCAGCAAGATGCAATCTAAAACAACCTTATACAAAACATTACTAACGGGAGTCATGTTCTTAGCCTCAAAGATACTCCATGTAAGACATCGATGCCTCGAAAAATAATGAAGATGGATTTGGTCTATAGTGACATTTGGTAAAGCCAAAGGCTCAATGACCTTTGGGAAACAAACGAACTTTGGGACACCACCTACCAAAGACTCATAAACTTTATTATCAGAATTGATGCATGTAAGATTAGCGTAGAATTCCTTGCACATGTCAATATTGACATAATATTGACAGTAGACCACCAGCTCTAGCCCAAAGTAGGTAATCATCTCGATGATTTCAGGGGGGGCTTTCTCTTGGAAGTAGGTTCGGTTAAGGTACCGACAATTCATAATTGTGAAATCACTATCTGTAAATTTCCTTCGACACTTCTCGGATCGGAACCGAGGTGCGTCAGGATCTATACTCCCTTGTCGGGATGACCCCTCACCCACTTTCCTCTTTAGTGCCATTCTAACATGTAATGTACCCATACATGCACCAAAACCGCCCCAAAAAGAAAAACAACAAAGAAAAGCATGCACAATGAGATAGATTAGTTCCAACCCATGAACTCAATGGAAAAATAAACTCCACAAAGAGTTACCTTTTCTTGGGGTGTTCCATGATGAATGTTGATGAGAGTTGACTCACAAAGAGGGATTTTCCTAGATCTAGATCCAAGGTAGAAGGAGGCTAGGAAGATGATTTGAGAACATGAGAAGGCTTTAGGGCAAGAGGAGAGGTCGGGGAAGAAAGGATCTCGCAGGGGGTGGTGCCGAAAACCCTAGGTTCGACCACCCCTCGTGCGGCTGTTCTTATTTAAAACCACGCATACCAGTCGACTGCCCCTGGGACAGTCGACTGTGAAACTTAACAGAGAGTTCAGTCGACTACCCTGGGGCAGTCGACTGGTAATTTGAATTTCCCAATTTCAAATTTACACTAGACCAGTCGATTGGTTCTGAACCAGTCGACTGGTACCTTAATTTCAATTTTCGAGTCCTAACTTCATAAATGCATAATTAATTCCACAAATCTTCAAAAATTCTGAAATTTCATAGAGAGATTTGTGGAGCCTATGTTAATCGCATGGGGATTAAGTCCTAGTCGCGACCTGGGCACGAAATCCTAGCTTGGAGGGCTAGGTGAAAAGTCCTAACTTGGAGGGTTGGGTGAAAAGTCCTAACTTGGAGGGTTATGTGAAAAGTCCCAACTTGGAGGGTTAGCTGAAAAGTCTTAGCTTGGAGGGCTAGGTGTGAAATCTCGATGAGTGAAGCCGGGTCCTGGTGAGTGAAATCAGGTCAGCGAAATCCTAGTGAGTGAAGCTGGGTCCTGGTGAGTGAAGCCAGGTGAGTGAAATCCCGGTGAGTGAAGGCGGGTCCCGGTGTGTGAAGCCGGGTGACCGAAATCCTGGTGAGTGAAGCCAAGTCCTAGTTTGGAGGGCTAGGTTGAAGTCCCGGTGAGTGAAACTGGGCACGGAGTCTTGGTCCGGGGGACTAAGAACGAGTCAGAGAAGGGCTGGAAGCTTGTTCTCGTGACTTAGAGTGGATTTGACCTTGCCTGGATCGGTCCGGTGATCGATCAGGGAAGTTGGCACGAAGTTCCCTCTTGGATCGGTCTGGTGACCGATCCAGCTATGTCTGATCGGTCTGGTGACCGATCAGGGACCACACAGTGAGTTGAATTCCCCCGCTGATCAGCTCCTGAACGGTCTGGTGACCGATCAGGGAGAAACATTGACCGATCTATCTGAACGATCAACTGTCGCAAGGTTTCTCACCCTGACCAATCAGGCTGGAGCCTGATCGGTCTGGGATCATCCTGATCGGTCTGGTGACCGACCAGCCAGTGTATTTCAGGCAGGATTGTGGCAAGCTGATTTCTGGATCGGTTTGGTGACCGATCTAGTGACCGGTCAAGGTGACCGATCATACAAGCTTGTGATCCCAGGTTTCTCACTGGGGACCGATCAGGCTGGAGCTTGATCGGTCTGGGATCATCCTGATCGGTCCGGTGACCGATCACTTTAATTCAAAATGCACTGTCAGACGCTTTGATCGCGTCTGAACACATCTGATTCTCTGTGCTTAATCTCTGATACTTGATTCTATGCTTGATATGCTTTGCTAATGCTCTGATTAAGTGTGTAGGTGACAAGGATGGATTCAAACACTCAAGGAGAGTCAATGGAAGCCTTTCCTTGGAGCAGGTTTGTCCATTTGCCATCTCAGGTTGCAACGGACGCTGGCGCTGGTTGGAGCTGCTGTCTGGGGCTAGGCTGAGGGAAGCTCAGGGAGTCCAGGAGAGCTCAGTAGTAGCTGGTGGTTGCAGGTGAGCAGCTGGAGGCTGCAGTGAGGTGGTGACTTGGCGATCAGTAAGCTGGGACTTAAGTGTTTTTGTGGCGAACAAGTCTTGGCAACTCAGTTCCCTACACTCACTGAATTCTTGCGACAACTTGTGCTCTCACTACAACTCTGTTCCATCTTGAGCAAGCAACTGTGATCTTTGAAGCAACCATCTGTTACTGAGCACTTGGAAGAAGAAACAAGAGGCTTGGTGAGTCCATCAGCGAGAAGACACGAAGAAGGGAGTTCTTGCGTGAGATCTGCACTGGGTGGAGCTCGGGAGAAGTTCTGCTTGTGTTCTTGTGGTTTCAAGTGCTAAGTAAGATCCTTCTTGTGTTTCCTGTACTTTATCTTTGATCTATTTCGAAACGCTGTGGAGAGGTTACTCCACCGAGAAGGAGGTTGCATTTTATCCGGATTTTCCCGGGGCTTGATCTGTCGACGATCAAGGGATCGCCCACCTTAAGGGAAGTTATCCCCGAACCTTGTAAACGATCTTTGTTAGCGTTCTTGTTTGTGCTTAGCTTATGGTTTAATTTCTGCAATACTCTGTTTTGTATTCGTCTTCCGCTGCTACTAACCTTGAAGTGCAGAAATCCCTAAAAGCTCAAAGAGTTTGTGTCTGGCTACATTCACCCCCCCTCTATAGCCATCCAAGGTCCAACATCTTATTCCTACAAGGGGGGGGGGGGGGGTTCACTCGTTCCTCTTAGATTTATCTTATGAAACACAAATCTGATTATTTTACCATTTTCAATAACTTTAGATCTCTTGTGAAAACTCAACATTCTAATGTCATAAAGTGCTTTCGTTGTGATCTGGGGGTGAATACACTTCGAATGAATTTTTACATTGGCTTGCTTCTGATAGTACTGTTCATCAAACCTCATGTATAGATAATCTTGAACAAAATGGTGTGGCTGAACAGAAACATAGACATCTTGTTGAAACAACCCGTTCATTTTTATTGTCTGCAAGTGTTTCTAGTATCTTTTGGGAGAAACAATCCTTACCATTGCTTATATGATTAATATAATTTCAACCTCACATAATTTAGGATTGCTACCTTTTGAAAAATTGTATAGTCATACTCCTACCTATTCCTCTCTGTGTGTTTTTTTTATTGTACTTACTTTGTCCTTCGTCTACAAGTCGAGTGTAATAAATTAACCCCTCAATATGTTCTGTGTATCTTTTTGGGTTATGGTATTGGTCAAAAAGGATATTGTTGTTTTGATCCCGTTAGTCAAAAATTATATTTCTCGTCATATTGTGTTTCTTAAGCATATGCCATTCTTTTCTATTTCAGCTAGTTCGCATAATATGACAAAGTCAGATCTATTTTACATTAACCCTTTTAATACCGACACTAAGGAAGCTTTACCCATATCATTTACTAATGAATCAACTGAATCAAGTACTTTGGTTCCTGAGACATCTGCTCCACGTGCTCCTCCTTCTGCCACTACCCAATCATCTTTTGAGATTGTGGATGATCCTTCTCTCCACCATCATTAATCCACTCGTGTTCGTAAGTTCACTAAACTATCAGATTTTGGTTTCTTTTGTTATTCTTGTTTTTTTACTTCATTTGTTGTATTTGTTCATTGTCTACTAAAATTGGAAATGGGAACAGAGCTATAATTCGGTAGTAGGGATGAAGATAACAAATCCGTCCCGCTCCACTCCATTGTGATCCCTAAACATCCCTCGTCATACATCCACTAATGAACCTCCTCTACTGTAGGAGACTTCCCTAATGTTTCACCTTGATTAAGTTGCATTTGTGACCTCTTGCACTCCTCTAGTTCTATCCCTCACATTTTGCCCAAGCTAGCTTTCTATTGGAACACATTCTGCAAAGCATATTGATGTGATATCGATATGACCATGATAGATTTAGTATGGTCTATGTCGAATATTGTTGGACATAGGGTGAAAGAAAGGAAAAAAAAAAAAGAAGAGCCAAGAGACGAGCAAGAATGGAACATCCGACATGAAAGATGATATGATCGTTGCAGTTAGATGACTCGATCGAAGTAGGATATAATATGTAACTTCTATTCAAAGGAAAAATGCACACAAAATCTAACTTCCAGGTTGATGTGAAGTGTCCTAATCGAACTTTTCACACTCATTACACAAGAAGCATCTATAAGATTAAACATCAGTATTGTCCGAATTGATATTACAAGATGTCTGTTGCACAAATAATCTCAGTCTCTCCGTCCCACCGATCACAGTTAACCATTTTGTAAGAACATATATTATCGCATAGTTTGGTTTGCATCCCTGTGAACTCATCTTATCCATAAGCTCGAAGGCTTTATCAGACATGTTATGGTGTCTAAGACCCTTGAAAATAGCAGTGTAGATCTTGACGTCAGGCAGTATATCTAGTTTTTGCATCTCATCGAAGAGGTCTATTCCGGCAGCAACGTTTTGATTCTTACAATAACAATCAATCAGGATGGTATAAATAACAGCGTTGGCCGGCACCACTGACTCATTCATGCTCCTGAAGATCTTCATGGCCTGGTCAAGTTCACCAGCTTTGCAGTAACCGTTGATCAGAGCTCCATAAGTGACAACATTAGGTTTACATCCATCATCGACCATTTCGCTAAGCAATTTATCAGCCTTTGAAAAATCACCAGCCTTGCAGAAAGCATCAATCAAAGTAGTGTATGTGATGACATTAGGCCTAAGCCCTGCCAAGCACATTTCGTCGTGTATCTCGAATGCCTTATCCAACCTCTTCTTCTTGCAAAACCCACTGATCAAAGTGTTATAGCTTCTTATGTCCGCTCGAAAACCATTCTTTCTCATCAACGACACGATCGAATAAGCATCATCCACTTTACCAACTTGAGTCAACCCAGAGATGAGAGTGAAGTATGTCCCAGAATCAGGGGAAACCCCTTCCTTGATCATCTCATCAAACAATGCCGTCGCCCTTCCTATATTGTGGGAACAATGAAGAAAAGCACCAATCAGGATGCTATAGGTGATAGTATCGCCTTTGACATCCGGCCACTCGACCTTTTTCTTTTGAAAAAAATTGAGGCCGCTTTCGATCATCCCATGCTTGCACATTCCATTTACAAAGGTGTTCAGCGTAACCACATCGACGGCCACCTTTTCCTTCTCCATCCTGGCAAGCAATTCATGAGCCATGTCCAATTCTGCAGCCTTGCAGAAGGCATCGATCAAGGTGTTGTAAGTCACACTGTCAGGATCACAAGCTTGGCTTGATTTCATTCTATCAAGCAAGCAGAGAGCATCCTGAAGCCTTCCTGCCTTGCAGAGTCCATCGATGAGAGTGTTAAAAATGACTGTGTTAATGGACACCCCCGAATCTGGGCTTGACATTGCGTCGAGCACGTTCAGTGCATCGTCGAGGCGACGGGATTTGCATAGGTGATTGATGAGTATACTGATGAGGTCTAAGGCGGGGCGCACGCCCAAGCCTTTCATCTCCGAAAACAGAAGATTCACCCTCGCGAAGTCTCGAATTGCAGCGAGGCCAGTCAAGAGGGCGTTGCACACAGAGGCCTCGATGGAGCCACCAGCATCCTTTACCGCGTGGAAGAAATCCCAGGCCCCGGAGGTGGCGCCGCCGCGGCACAGCTTGGTGATGAACCCAGTGAACAGGATGGCGTTATGCGGAAAAAGCCCCATCTTGGCCATCTCGACGAGGAGGGCGAGGGACTCCTCATTCAGAGGCTGGCTTCGCTTGGCCAGGCCGGAGAAAACAATCGACCGAGTGAGGGCATCAGGCGGGGAAGTGGAGTCAGCGGAAAGCATGTCGCGGAGGTTCGACAAGGCGGCGGAGAGGCGTCCGGGAGAGGCGGAGCCGAGCAGGTAACGGAGTCGGTTGTGAAAGGGGCGAAGTGTGGCATTGCTAGAGGGTTTCTGGCGCTTCACGTCGCTCCGGGTGCCTACGGTACCATCGCAATCGAAGTCGTTGGCAGCGGCGGCGGTGGAAGAGGAGGAGGCGTGGCGGCGGCAGAGTGTCGTCAAACGCAAACACGGATTCTTCACCAGCTTCATCTTCCGTTTGGCCACTCGACCGGCTGCGCCCTCGTTGGCAAAAACCTGGATTCTTAAACCATTAGAAGGCGTCGTCAGCGTCTATACTGCCATTAGATTCGTGCAGTGAACGTGATTAACCTGCTTGAGTAGGGGAATAAGATTTACTCAACAATGATTAACTAGATTTTTTTTAAAATCGGACGATCGATCCGGTCCTATAAAAATTTTTTATCAATCATCAGGATAAATCAGGAAGCATTTGTGATGGTGGTCTAGAAACTACGTCCCAGAATTTACGCCCCATTTGAAAAAAAATTCCTACTAATACGTTATAGTTAGGATCGAACCATTGATATCTAAGATAGTGATTAATCACTCTACCGCTACACTATAATCCCAAGAGCTAATAAGATTTACTAAGGATCTACAACAAATGTAAGTGCAATTGCAACCGCAGGAACTAACAATTTGTTTATTTCATATTTCCATAATAATTTATGACTGAATAAATCACAGTAAAGAAACTCTAGCAATTATAAGCTCAATGATCACCATATATTGGTGGCAAGTGTCAATTAACTTTGCCTCCGGGACTACGGCGTCATGCGGACAACATTAGACTTAGCATTTTAAAAAAAATTTTAGTAAATTTTGAAAACTTAAGTTTTTTTGACACTATATATTGTGTTAAAAAATTAATATGTTCATGACGCCATTAGACTTAGCATTTTAAAAAAAATTTTAGTAAATTTTGAAAACTTAGATTTTTTTGGAAACTATATATTGTGTTAAAAAATTAATATGTTTCCCTTAACATTTTAAGTTCTTTTTTATGAGAGAGAAGAATATTAAGTTAAGGGGTAGACATTAATTTTTTTAAATTTTTTTTAAGTGCTTACTTTGTTATATATTAATTCATATTTTGTTTATGTTTTTTTTCTCCTAACTTAACTCGGGTTGATACACATTAAAAAGTGGGAGATTGTAAGTACCCCGGATTGGTTTTGATGTGGTCAACAGATTTAAGTTAGGTCATGGTATTTTTAATCCCTCTGTCTAAGTGTGCAGGAATTTAAGAGCGGAGGAAATCGAGCGTAAGACGTAGTGGACGAGAAGGATTGTACGGGAAAGTGAGCCGACGGGCTCAGTGCATTCTAGGGACGCGAAAGCTGCGAAAAAGTACACCGATGGAGCGAGAAGGACATGCACGACGTCCAAGGGACGAGAAGCTAGAAGGAAGGACGCTCGAGGGGCGAAAGGCCGAAGTCAGGTGTTGATGCAGTCTGGCCCGATTGTTATTTTGGTGTTGTCACCGATTTAAGTTTGATTGGAGTTTGGTTGAATGAATTAAGATTAAGTCCTGGTCGGGAACTGGGCACGAAGGGATTGAAATCCCGGTGAGTGAAGTCGGGTCCTGGTGAGTGAAGCCAGGTGATTGAAATCTCGGTGAGTGAAGCCGGGTCCTGATGAGTGAAGCTAGGTGATTGAAATCCCGGTGAGTGAAGTCGGGTCCTAGTGAGTGAAGCCAGGTGAATGAAATCCCGGTGAGTGAAGTCGGGTCCTGGTGAGTGAAGTCAGGTGATTGAAATCCCGGTGAGTGAAGCCGGGTTCTGGTGAGTGAAGCCGGGTGAATGAAATCCCGGTGAGTCAAGCCGGGTCCTAGCGAGTGAAGCTAGGTGACCAAAACACTGGTGAGTGAAGCCAGGTCCTGGTGAGTGAAGCCAGGTGATTGAAATCCCGGTGAGTAAAGTCGGGTCCTAGAGAGTGAAGCTAAGTGACCGAAACCCTGGTGAGTGAAGTCAGGTCCTAGTGAGTGAAGCTAGGTTGAATGAGTTCCGGTGAGTGAAACTGGGCACGGAGACTTGGTCCGGGGGACTGAGCACGAGTCAGAGAGGCTAGTGAGGCTATTCTCTGAACTTAGGGTCGAATTTGAGGGAGTTGGATCGGTCTGGTGACCGATCAGGGAGTTGGCACGAACTCTGGATCGGTCTGGTGACCGATCCAGGGAAGTCTGATCAGTTTGGTGACCGATCAGGGAGCGAACAGAAGCATTGTTTGGCTTCTGCAGGGTTTCTGATCGGTATGGTGACCGATCAGAGAGAGTTCAGATGGGTTTACAAAGGTTTCTGTGAGGAACTTTGATCGGTCGATCTGACCGGTCAAATTGTCGCGAGATTCCTCACCCGGACCGATCAGGATGGCTCTTGATCGGTCAGGGAGTGACCTGATCAGTCACCAGACCGATCAGGGCACAACCTGATCGGTCAAGTGACCGATCAGGGCTTTGGGCTGCGAAAGCTAGGAATCTCCAGCAATGCTATGGATCGGTCTGGTGACCGATCCACGATCCCTGGATCGGTCTGTGGACCGATCAGTAGCTGAACTTTAATTTGAAATCGTTGTCAGACGCTCTGATCGTGTCTGTTTTCTCTGTGTTTTCTCTGCTACGTCGCTGATTTCTTTTGATATGCTTTGCTAATCTTCTGTTGAGTGTGCAGACGTTACAGGGATGATTCAAATAATGGAGGAGGGTCAACTAGAGACTTTCTCCACGTCAGGTTTGGATGTTTTCTCTTCTCAGGTTACAACGGTTCTCTGGCGTGCGGGCTGGCAACGACTGGGAAGTTGACTAGCTGACCTAGGCTTGGTTGAAGAGAGTTCAGGGAGTCCAGAAGAGGTCAGGAGTAGCTGAGGTTGTTGCAGACGAGCTGGTGAGCAGCTGGGAGCTATAGAGGCGCGCCTGTGACCTGGGTCTTTGGGCAGAGGCTTAAGAGCTGGTGGCAAAGAAGCCTCTGAGAGAGATTGATCACTTGAGCAACACTCTAATACTCTACGACTTAAGCACTTGGAAGGACTTGAGAATGTGAGGCAAGGCGATCAACATGCAGACAAGGAAGAGCTGAGTGAAGGCTCTTGCCGAGGTTGTGCTGGGTTGTGGGTTGTGCTTGTAAACGTTTCTCCTTCGCTTGTTTGTGCTCTGTAAGCTTTCCTTGTCTCTGTGCTTAATTCATATCTCTTGAGACTATTTGTGTGGAGAGGTTTCTCCACCGAGAAGGAGGCATTTGATATCCGGATTTCTTGGGGTTTGATCTGCCGACGATCAAGGGATCGCCCACCTCACGGGCACGCCAAGGAGTAGGGGCAAGTTATCCCCGAACCTTGTAAACCATCTTGTTAGCGTCTTGAGTTTGTGTTTAGTTTTAGGGTTTTAGTTTCTGCATTTCTGTTTTATATTGTTTCCGCTGCTGCTGCTAACCCTAATCGCAGAGAAGATCAAAGAGCAAGAAAAGTTAGTGTCTGGCTACATTCACCCCCCCTCTATAGCCATCCAAGCACCAACAAGTGGTATCAAGCCTAGGGCTCTGTTCAAATGGCTTAACACCCGAGAGTCAACAAGATGGCTATGGGAGGAGAAGGCTACAACACAAACAGACCTCCGTTCTTGGATGGAACTGATTTTCCATATTGGAGGTCAATGATGGAGTTTTACCTCAAGACCAACATCAGCATGTGGTTCACTGTAAGGGAGGGTTTCATCCCTCCAAGAGATGCTGAGGAAAAAGAGTTGGATTTCTCAAGGTGGTCGGCAGAACATATTCGAAAAGGTGAGGCTGATGCAAAAGCTGTTGTCACCCTACAGTGTGGGATGACCAAGGAGCAACTAATCAAGGTTGGCCCTTTCACCTCTGCCAAAGACCTATGGAACAAGCTCATTGAGCTCCATGAAGGAACTCAAGATATTCGGAGAGCCAAGAGAGATCTTCTTCTCAGCCAACTCCAAAATCTCTCCATGGAAGAAAATGAAACGGTAAACATACTCCATGGCCGATTCAAAGAGATGTTGAACGGCTTACACTCCATTGATGAAAAGGTCGAGAACCGCGACCTTGTGAGGTATGTTCTCAAAGCCTTTCCGAGGAATACTTTGTGGTCATCCATGGTGGATGCCTACAAGGTTTCCAAGGATCTTTCCTTTGTTAAATTAGAAGATTTGTTTTGTGAAATGGAGCTACACGAAATCGCTAACAAAGGCCCCAAGGAGAAGGGGATAGCGTTTGTGGCAGGTGACAGAAGAAGGAAGAAGAAGAAGGTGGAGGAGAACTTCTGCCACATGGCCTTTATGGCCTTAGAGCACTCAAATGGAGAAAGTGATAACAAATCAAGGAGCTCCTCAACTGCGCCTTCATCATCTTCGGATGATGAAGAGGTAATCTCTCCGGAATTAGATAAGTGCTATAGGACAATAGCATGCCTAACTGATTTGCTCAAAAAATCTAAGGCCAAAGCTAAATCTTTAAAATTTGAAGTAGAAAAATTGAAAACCTCTAAGGATGAGGTAATGGATGTTACGCATGATAAGTCCCTTGAGAATGAAAATAAGACCTTGAGGAGTGAGGTTGAGAAACTCAAGAATTTTCTTGAGAAATTCTCAACTAGCTCCAAAACCTTGGACATGATTTTAAATTCGTAAAAAGTGGTTTACAACAAGGTTGGCTTAGGTTACCAACCTAAAGAACCTAGTGTCGTATCATTGATGTCAAGAACTCACTTGAGGTCACCAAATGATTTTAGAGTTCAAAAGGTTAAAAAGAAAATGATTAAGGCATGAGTGCCTAAATCCTTCATTGTAGATGTATTAGGTCCCAAAATTTGGGTACCTAAAACCTCTATATTTCGAATTGTATAGGCATTGTTTGAGGGGGAGTATCTATCAACATGGGTTGTTAATAATTGGTACTCCAAACATAATTATAATGATATACTTATAAATGTAGTGATTTATGAAATCTCATTTGGGCAGTAAGAAAATTTTTCATGCAACAATTGATTGTATACCCATGCAAAGGTTAAACTAGTCAAAATAAATCAACAAAATTTTTTTATTACATGGATGATTTAGATTGACACATAACTAGCTCTTGCCATGAATTGTTTAGGATAATTAGTTTTATTGTTGCAATTTATAATTTACTGAAATTTATGATTTATGAAATACCTTATCTCAAGCCTAAGGTGTCTATTTACTTGTATGAGTTATACAACATCTATGGCATGCAAATTTTATTTAAGAACAAGATGAACACATAGCTTGTACTAATCATTATAAAAATCTCACAAGGACTCACTGCTTAAGTTCTATGACCTAGTGATTTCCTTGTATCAATCTAAATCAAGGTTCTAGGACTTAGTATATATGTATCCTTAACATCTAACTAATCATATTCAGGTTCACCATTTTCTTTATCATGATTTAAACCTTGTATTTATGTGCTTTACTCTCAAGTTATATTATCATTGGAAATGTCATAGGATACCCTCTTTAGGATGATTAGGATTAAATCTAATTGTATGAGGGGTTAGGAGGAGTTGGGGTTTGAAAAGAAAACTGGTTCTGAATGATATCAGTTTCAGAAATTGTGTTTCTGAAATCTGTTCGGGAGAAAACCTTCTGTCTGGAATCTGATCAGTCCACCGACCGATCAGGGGTCATTCTGATCGGTCCGGTGACTAATCAGATCAATGCTGATCAGGAAACTCCCAGATCGTTCCAAATTGTATCAGACTACTCCTCAGCCCGATCCCCTTTCATCAAATTTGATGAATTATCAATAGAACTAAGAATGAGGAACAAACCTAACACTGATTTGATCTAAACCTGTGATGGAATGTTCAAATCCATAAGAAAGGGTTGTTTGAATCATGACTCTTGTTCCTTGATCATGTTTTAGAAATTTTTCTGAAATATCGTATGGAGTCTACACCCTTGTTATAGAAATTACAAATGTTAATGCAGTCTAATCTTGAACGAATCAGAGTTACAGAAATTTTTCTAAAAACTGATCATTCATAGATGAATCAAAAATTTTTCTGTATCAATCGTCAGTCGGATGAAACTGCTTTACTTACTTGTCATATGAAACATATACATGTTTTTACCATGATACAATTCTGTATATGCTTTCATATGTAATTCAAACTTATCTTTGATTATTTTGGGTTTGGGGAGAGACCCTTGGTTGAGGGGGAGGTATGTTTAAACTTAATAACCATACCCTTTTCGATGTTTGACAAAGGGGGAGAGAATGATTGATTAAGTTTAGACTTGTGTTATTGTAGGGGGAGGACTTTGATTCCCTTACGGTAATTGATTTGACTTAAATTGATCATTTAATACCTAAACTTAAATCGGGCTGTCAAACAACAAAAAGGGGGAGATTGTTGATGCAGTCTGACCCGATTGTTGTTTTGGTGTTGACACCGATTTAAGTTTGATTTGAGTTTGGTTGAGTGAATTCGGATTAAGTCCTGGTCGGGGACTGGGCACGAAGGGATTGAAATCCAGGTGAGTGAAGCCGGGTCCTGGTGAGTGAAGCCAGGTGATTGAAATCCCAGTGAGTGAAGCTGGGTCCTGGTGAGTAAAGCCAGGTGAATGAAATCCCGGTGAGTGAAGTCGAGTCCCGGTGAGTGAAGCCAGGTGAATGAAATCCCGGTGAGTGAAGCTGGGTCCTGGTGAGTAAAGCTAGGTGATTGAAATCCCGATGAGTGAAGCCGGGTCCTGGTGAGTTAAGCAAGGTGAATGAAATCCCGATAAGTGAAGCTGGGTCCTAGCGAGTGAAGCTAGGTGACCAAAACCCTGGTAAGTGAAGCCATGTCTTGGTGAGTGAAGCCAGGTGATTGAAATCCCGGTGAGTGAAGCCGGGTCCTAGCGAGTGAAGCTAGGTGACCGAAACCCTGGTGAGTGAAGCCAGGTCCTAGTGAGTGAAGCTAGGTTGAATGAAGTCCCGGTGAGTGAAGCTGGGCACGGAGACTTGGTCCGGGGGACTGAGTACGAGTCAGAGAAGGCTAGGGAGGCTGTTCTCTGGACTTAGGGTCGAATTTGAGGGAGTTGGATCGGTCTAGTGGCCGATCAAGGAGTTGGCACGAACTCCCTGTTGTGGATCGGTCTGGTGACTGATCCAAGGAAGTCTGATCGGTCTGGTGACCAATCAGGGAGCGAACAGAAGCATTGTTTGGCTTCTGCTGGGTTTCTGATCAGTCTAGTGACCGATCAGAGAGAGTTCAGATGGGTTTACAAAGGTTTCTGTGAGGAACTTTGATCGGTCGATCTGACCGGTCAAATTGTCGCGAGATTCCTCACCGGGACCGATCAGGATGGCTCTTGATCGGTCAAGGAGTGACATGATCAATCACCAGACCGATCAGGGCACAACCTGATCGGTCAGGTGACCGATCAGGGCTTTGGGCTACGAAAGCTGGGAATCTCCAACAATGCTGTGGATCGGTCTGGTGACCGATCCATGATCTCTGGATCGGTCTGTGGACAAATCAGTAGCTGAACTTTAATTTGAAATCGCTGTCAGACGCTCTGATCGCGTTTGTTTTCTCTGCTACGTCGCTGATTTCTTTTGATATGCTTTGCTAATCTTCTGTTGAGTGTGCAGGCGTTACAGGGATGATTCAAACAATGGAGGAGGGTCAACTGGAGACTTTCTCCACGTCAGGTTTGGATGTTTTCTCTTCTCAGGTTACAACGGTTCTCTGGCGTGCGGGCTGGCAACGGCTGGGAAGCTGACGAGCTGATCTGGGCTTGGCTGAAGAGAGTTCAGAGAGTCCAGAAGAGGTCAGGAGTAGCTGAGGCTGTTGCAGACGAGTTGGTGAGCAGCTGGGAGCTATAGAGGCGCGCCTGTGACCTGGGTCTTTGGGCAGAGGCTTAAGAGCTGGTGGCGAAGAAGCCTCTGAGAGAGATTGATCACTTGAGCAACACTCTGATACTCTGCGACTTGAGCACTTGGAAGGACTTGATAATGTGAGGCAAGGCGATCAACAAGCAGACAAGGAATAGCTGAGTGAAGGCTCTTGCCGAGGTTGTGCTGGGTTGTGGGTTGTGCTTGTAAACGTTTCTCCTTCGCTTGTTTGTGCTCTGTAAGATTTCCTTGTCTTGTGCTTAATTCATATCTCTTGAGACTATTTGTGTGGAGAGGTTTCTCCACCGAGAAGGAGACATATGATATCCGGATTTCCCAAGGCTTGATCTGCCGATGATTAAGGGATTGCTCACCTCACGGGCACGCCAAGGAGTAGGGGCAAGTTATTCCCGAACCTTGTAAACCATCTTGTTAGCGTCTTGAGTTTGTGTTTAGTTTTATGGTTTTAGTTTCTGCATTTCTGTTTTGTATTGTTTCCGCTGCTGCTGCTAACCCTGATCGCAGAGAAGATTAATGAGCAAGAAAAGTTAGTGTCTGACTACATTCACCCCCCCTCTATAGCCATCCAAGCACCAACATCAGGTTCTGGTGAGCCTAACTCTAGTTGGCTAGAAATCACCCAAGAAGACCAGAAATCATGCTAGAGACTGGTCAGCAGCTGCTAACCTAAACCAGTTTTGAGCACCCGTATGCAAACAGTCGCCTGAGAGACTGTTTTATCAACAAAGCTTGCCATTTGCAATCGTTGCGCTGCGAATAACTCTCAGGCCACATGTCAGGCGCCCTGGAGCACTCGAGCGTCCCATTACTACCACATCAACAAACGGATAAATTTGTCCGGGACTATAAATTGGTCCCTAGAGTTCAATTTCAATTTACTCATTCACCTCAAGCATTAACAAACAAGTTCTATATAGTTTTCATTTCCTTTTTGAGCTTTTTCGTGTGTAAGAGGCTTCTCCGCCCGAAGGAGTTTATTCAGGAGATAGGAGCTATATTCTGCCTTGGATTAGCAACCTCTCTGGTTGCAAATCAAATAAAATTTTGACTGTCTTTTTCTTTTAAGTTTGCTATATTTTTAATGTTATTTATTATTTGCATTAACTAACAAACATCTTTATTTAAGATAAAACAAACGATAGAGTTTTTTATTTTCAGGGGCAATTCACCCCCTCTTGCCGACCTTTGATCACCGTCACTCTCTATTGGCCATGCCTCTGTTGTGGAAGCAAGCGGTCTCTTCCCCTTCCTCCATTAATGGAGGAAGTTGAGTGGATTGGAAGAGGAAGGGGCACCTTCTCACCATCCTAACTCCAACATCTCCCACTCATCTAAGTCAATCCATAAAGGTCATCTAGTTATAAAGACCATATAAGAATATTTTATTCACACTTCAGGGAAAATGATTCGTGCTACAACAATTATACCGAGCAACTATTGCTAAGAAAGTTGTTACACTTAACTTAGCTGCTTCATAGAATGAATCTGAGACATCAATAACTTATTTTTATCCCAGATTAAATAATTTACATAAAATGAGCATCTCTAATCCCTCATATGACTACTATGTCAAGAGCATATTCAACATCCTTAATCAATACATTTATTCACAATTACATTTTTAAGTACTCAACAAAAAATATAACTGGTTGACCAATGAATAAGTACCACAGATGTAAATCAATTTTAATATTCCATTTTAGCTAGAATCTATTTATTCTAATAAGCCTCTTTCCTAGTTAAGCTTCATAAACCAAATTATTCATAGTCAATAGGATATACACTAAAGTAGCAGATACTGATTAGAACTTCAAGTAGACAGCTAAATAGTCACTTAAGGTAAGATTGAGATTAACTTATAATCTCAAGGGTCTCACATATTATAGAAACAAAGATACATTCTTCTATTACCCTTATTGTCGCTATAGCACATATGGTATGAATCACATGTTACGATGTTTTTCTCTCTACCAAAAAGAGTACATGTTTTTCTCAAATATTTAATACCATATAGATTTCAATCTAAACATACTTAATGTTTAATCCAAATTCAACTTATGAATTCCATTTTGACCTCTAACAAGTTTAGTAAATGGTGGGTACATTTACTTCGATCATTACATAAATGATCTCATCATGACACAATTATCAAGGCGATCTCAACTTATGAGTATGTCTCTATTCACAGCTACATAAGTTGTCCCATAAATAACAGTCTTACCTCTATTTATACTTAACAAATAGAGATGATTGTCTATGTGAGTGGACCAATTTCAACCTACCAACATGCTCACCGAGACTTTTATCCAAATATAATAAAGTCATTTATATTGAATAGATCATGACATTTCAAATAACCAATTGTGTTACATTTTTAGAAGTCCCAAAGACTTCACATTACCCTTGAAATGACTCCTTAGTTGATGGCTTGGTAAAAGGATCTGAAGCATAACACATTTAAAGATATGTTCAAGATTTATCATTTTCTTGTCATCAATATCCCTTATGCTTGTCTTTGCTGTGATATTTAGAATCCTTAAAAAAATTATAGTAGTTTGATTATCACAATACACTATAACAAGGCTCCCACTGTCCTCAATTCTCAGATGAATCAAGAACCTTCATAATTAGATAACTTCTTATGGAACAATTGCATGAGCCACATACTCAAATTCCATTATCGACAACGCTATAAAAGCCTGTTTCAACAGGACTATATAAGCCTATTTCGACAGTGCTACACAAGCTTGTTTCTTTCTGTTCCATGAGATGATGTCACCATTCAGTAAGAAGGTATAATTAGATATAGATTTTCTATCATCAAGGTCTCTTGCCCAATATGCATCGGTATAGCCCTTCAGGCTCAGAACTGAAAAAATAATTATCATCTTCTTGCCCACTAGAAATGTTTGATAAGTTAAAATTTGAAAATGAAAATTTGAAGATTCAAATTAAAAATTTGAAAAACAACTATTCATGTTCACGATATTCACAAAATTTAAAATTTAAATATCATGGAAAACCTAATTGGTATACAAATTTCACATGAGCCAAATTATAAAAAATCTCAAATCAGATGTTTTATCTAAGTTTTTAATAAACCCTGTTGGTAAAAATTTATATTGGGTTCCCAAATATATTTTAAACTATTGATTTTCTTTTGAGTAAATTAATTTTGGCAATTAATGTTTTATCTTGTTATTTTTTTTTTGACAACTACTTGTAGGAAAAATAATGTAAAGTTTTTTTTATAAGCAGTGTTCTATCTAAAAAAATATTTTTGAATTTATTTTCATTCGAAATCATGGTTTTCAATGATAAAAATACTTTAAAATTAATTTTATCGAATCTGAATTTTCTAAATCTGTTCTAAAACCTTGAGAAATTATTTTCTAAATTGTCAAACTAAAATTCAAAATTAATTTTCAAAAATATTAAAAAACTTTGATAATTTTCTATAAACTATTTATTGTTTTCCCTTAACAATTTAAGTTATTGATGTGATCAAAGGAGGAGAAGTATTGTTAAGTTAAAGGGTAGACTCTAATTTCATTTTTTTTTGTGCTTACACTGCTATATATTTATTCATGTTTTTATATTTGTTTACCCTAACTTAACTTGGTTGATGCACATCAAAAAGGGAGATATTGTAAGTATCCCAGGTTAGTTTGCCCCCACATCAAAAAAGGACCATAGATTGCCCCAACAATCTCCCCCTTTTTGATGTTTGGCAATACGCTTAAGTTAGGGAAAACAAATAACAATAAATAGCAACAACAATGCTAAACAATTATTTGGACTTACGTTGTCAAGACTCCACCTTGGACTTAAACCGCCAATGCATATGCAATGCAAACATGGATCCTATCCCAAGGCATCCCCACACCTATCATTCCCAAGTTAGGAATTTTACCAAAATGGGCTTTTTAAAACCTTCCCAAGGCTCCCCCTACATTGGACTTACAAAGGCTTTTTAAGAACCCCTCCAAGGTTCCCCTTACGCCAAGAATGGAGCAACCATGCTCCCCCTTTACCTAGGCTCCCCCTAGACCTAGGATTTCTCGCAAAGGTGTGTTTGGTTTACCAAATTAAACCCAACACTTCTCCCCCTTTGCCATACATCAAAAAGACTCCAACAATTTCCCCCTTATTGGATCTTTTAACCCCTAATGATCATAAACAACGTGTACTAGCCCCCCATACACTTGTTTCACATCATTTGGACACTTTTCAACAGTTGAAACCCATTTCCAGCCTTTACCAGTCGACTGCCCCTGGGCCAGTCAACTGATACTCTGAAAAACCAATTTTCAGCATTTCTGACCCAACTTCAGAAATGCATAACTAATTCCACAAATCTTCAAAAATTCTCAAATTTTGTGGAGAGGTTTGTGCTACCCATATCTACTTGGTAAAAATACATTCAAAAATGTATATATCACCATTCCCAAATTTGACACAATACCCAAAACTACTTAAATAGTTCAATTAAACCTTGACCTAAAGTCCTAGTTTTGGTTTCCCCTTGATGTCACTGCTCATACCAACCCACAATGCATACCTAGGATTGATTTATATGGTATTTATACATCAATAATCAATTCTCATGCTATATGACCCCAATGTCATATTCCCATGCATGAAACTCAAATTTAACAAGCCAAAACCCAAGAATTGAGACTCAAGTCCGTCTCCAATTCTTTTGGCACATCCTATGGTTCATCTAGACCTCTAGGAGCAACCCTCCTAAGATTTATTCACCATATATCCCAAAGACTCCTAGAGCTCCCCCTTGAGCTCTTAGCCCTAGTCATCTCCCTAGGTGACTCAACAACCACTACGCCACACCGGTGAACCTCCGGTGACTCTTGGCCTACAACTCTATCCTTCTTAATCTTGGACCTCTTGTCCTTAGTTAAGACCTTTTTCTTGCTTTTAAATGGCACACCCTTGCCATTTTTAGACTTTCCCTCCTTGCCATAATCATATGCTACCCTAGCATATTTCTTTCCATTGGCATTGGAGACCTTAGACCGGTATCCCACCCCCGATCTATGATTGTTGGGTTTTAGACCACCCAACATCATATCTAAACCCTTAGATCCAATAGTGAATCTCTCTAGGATTTTCTCTAACCTATCAAGTTTTTCCCTTAGAGCTTGATTTTCCTTCTCTAGGCTTCTAAACCTAGAATCCACATGTCCACCTTGGACATTCCTAGACCTACCCTCCTTCCTAGGAATATGTCTCCCCTTCTTGGGATTTTTGTCTTGATCCTTAGGTCTAATGGTCTTGGATTTTTCATGATGCATACTTTTCTTAGGGTTTTGATCTACAATATTAATCCTACTCCTATCATGATATTTAAATCCATGATTATACACAAGCAAACATTGTTCATTATTTCTTACATGCATGGAGGAACTTAAGTTTGAAGTGCATTCCAATTTAAAGTTAGGGATTACCTTCCTTACCCTTGTAGCTCCCCTTTGATGTGATCTCCTCCTCTTTTCTTCTTTTTTTCATCTTCTTAAATGCTCTATTTTCTTAAGCTTTCCAATCCTTGGGCATTTCATGTGGTAGTGTCCTAGCTCACCACACGTGAAGCATCTAATTTTCTCCCTTTTCTTTTGGATTTTCTCATTCCTACAAGCCATGTTAGATTTAGAAGAAATTAAAATGAGTTTAGGATTTACCTCCTTTTTCTTACCCTTTGGACACTTGTCCTTGTAGTGTTCCTTTTCATTGCACCCAAAGCAAATGATGTGGTCTTTGGTCCTTACTTTGGCGGAGGTAGGAGCCTCTTCTTGCTCCGGTATTGATGAGGGTCTCTCCTCCCCCTTAATTCTTGAGATGGATACTTCTTCTTCTTCCCCTGATGAAGTGGATGATCTTTCACTTGATTGTGCCACTTCACTTGATGAGGTTGACAATTCCTTTTCTTTTTCTTCTTCTTGGACCATTTGACTTGTCTCCTTGAGCTCTTCTACTAATTTAGCTTGTGTAGGACTTTCATGGCATTCTCCTATCTTATTTCATAGCTCATATGCATTTCATATTTACCTACATTACTCAATACATAAGGTTAGGCAAAATGTTAATTAATATACTAATTACCTTCTCATTTGCCTTAGATTGAACTTGTTGCTCCTTGGTCCAATATCTTGGTCGAAGCTTCTTTCCGTGCTTATCCTTTGAAATCTCAAAGGGCTCTTCTAGCATCATTATGCATTCCCACTCCATTCCAAACCAAGTCTTCATTCTTGCTCTCCAATAGTCAAAATCTTCGTGATCGTAGGAGGGTGGAGTGTTGATATCATCCCCCAACTTGTCTTCCATCATCTTCTCCTCTAGCTTGTGCTCTTTTGGCGGTTATTCCAACAAGAGCGGACCTTCGGTCTGATACCACTTGTTAGATCGTGTACGTCTTGCTAGAGGGGGGGGGGTGAATAGCAACTTTCAGTTTCTACCTACAATGTTAGTGTGTGCAAGCGGAAACAATAATAACAAAAACAACCAAACGCTAACACCAAACCTTCTACGTGGTTCGGAGATGATGCTCCTACTCTACGACTGTCCGTAAGGTGGACGATCCTTCGATCCTTCGGCGGATCACTCCCCGGATGCCCTCCGGCTAGCTCGTGTAGCTCCTTGTGGGTGGAGAAACCTCGCCACAATCCCAAGCACACCTCTGAGCACAAAGACTACTCTTTGGCTCTTAACCAAAGCCAAATTCGTCAGAGGTTCCAGCCAAAATGAAGCCCTTTTAAATATGACTTACTTCTATTCTGGCCGCCACCAGTCGACTGCTCCCAGGGCAGTCAACTGCCCCTACTCAGATTCGACCGTCGACAACCCAACGTTCGAATTCTAGAGCAGTCGACTGCTCCAGGGTCGACTACCTTCTGTGAGTTTCTGTTCTTGTTAGCAGTCGACTGGTTCGCACACAAGCCTCCAGCTTGTCTCCATGCTATCCTTCACGTACGCCTCGAAGTCCGCACCCCTTAGCTCATCGTCCCTGCTATACCATGGTCCCTCAGGTGCGCACACAAGCCTCCAGCTTGCCTTCATGCCACCCTTCACCGTTCCAGAAGCCGTCCAGCAGAGTCAATATGTGTAACCTGTAATCCTGCACACTCAAATACACATATTAAATTACAAGGGTAAACCTAACTTAAACCCTTTGCCCAAACATCAAAACTCATGGTCACTCCGGACCATAGATTGCCCCAACAAATTGTTGCTGTGGAGAAGACGTTCAGTGCCGACGGCAACATATTAGATGAACGACGATCAACTATGTCTCCCGACTCATTGGAAGCTCAAGCATTACTAGATGATTGGACCAGAGCTGAGAAAAGAATCCAAGAAATGCAACTTAGACGAAGTCGAAGAATTTGATACTGAAGGAACAAATACAATGGGAACGGGAGGAAATGGAAGTGAGTGATAAAGAATGTAAAAGGATAAAATGTAAAAGAACTACGTGAGCTTTGATCCCCTACACCCTTTATTTTAATAAAATTTATATTTTAAATTTAATTTTAATTTTTTTTAATATAATAATCTTAAACTGTGACGAACTGTGAACCGGCGGTTCCGAACCTTGAACTGTAACAGTCTTGGGCGGTTAAGATTAAGGGTTGACCTCCCACAAACTGTCGAACCGGCGGTTCTTAACCGTCGGTTCCGAACCATGGTCAGGTCTACCATCTGTCAGTCGACTGATACTCTGAAAAACCCAATTTCAGCATTTCTGACCCGAATTTAGAAATGCACCAGAAATTCCACAAATCTTCAAAAATTTTCAAATTTTGTGGAGAGGTTTGTGGTACCCATATCTACTTAGAAAAAATACATTCACACATGTATCTATTACCAATCCCAAGATTGACACAAAACCCAAAACTAGCTAAATGGTTCAATTGAACCTTGACCTAAAGTCCTAGTTTTGACTTCCTCTTGATGTCTCTGCCCATACCAAATCACAATGCATCCCTAGCATTGATTTATATGACATTTATACATCAAACACCAATTTTCATGCTATATGTCCCCAATGTCATATTTTCATACATGATACACAAATCCAATGTGCCAAAACCCTAGGATTGAGACTCCAAATCCATCTCCACATCCTTTGGCACACTCTATGACTCATCTAGACTTCCGAGAGGAATCCTCTCGGGATCCATAAACCACGGGTCCCAACTTGGCTCCTAGAGCTCTCCCTTGAGCTCTTAGCCTTAGCCACCTCCCTAGGTGACTCAACAAAAGCTAGACCACATCGGAGTACCTCCGATGACTCTTGGTCTACAACCCTAACCTTCTTGACCTTGGACCCTTTGTCCTTAGTTAAGACATTCTTCTTGCTTTTAAATGACATCCCCTTGCCATTTTTGGACTTTCCCTCCTTGCCATAGTTATATGCTACCCTAACATACTTCTTTTCATTGGCATCGGAGATCTTAGACCGGTATCCTAACCCCGATCTATCATCATTGGGGTTTTTACTACCCAACACCATACCTAAACCCTTAGATTCAATAATGAATCTATCTAGGGTCTTTTCTAATTTCTCAAGCTTTGCCCTTAAAGCTTGATTTTCCCTTTCTAGGTTCTTAAACCTAGAATCAACATGTCCACCTTGGACATTCCTGGACTTACCCATCCAAGGCATGTGTCTCCCCTTCTTGGCGTTAATGCCTTGGTCCTTAGGTCTAATGGTCTTGGATTTATCA
Organism: Boesenbergia rotunda; assembly: GCA_024364735.1. Classification (NCBI taxonomy): domain Eukaryota; kingdom Viridiplantae; phylum Streptophyta; class Magnoliopsida; order Zingiberales; family Zingiberaceae; genus Boesenbergia; species Boesenbergia rotunda. The sequence continues at coordinate 381,620 of JAGFNQ010001584.1, forward strand.
TGATGCATGATTTTCCTAGGGTTTTGATCTACAATATTAACCCTACTCTTATCATGATATTTAAATCCAAAATTATGCATGGGTAAATAATTAACATTATTTCTAACATGCATAGAGGAGTTTAATTTTGAATTATATTTAAACTTAAAGTTAGGGATTACCTCCCTTACCCTTGTAGCTCCCTCTTGATGTGACATTCTCTTCTTCTCCTTCTTCTCCATTTCCTCAAATGCTCCAATTTCTTGAGTTCTCCTTTCCTTGAGCATTTGGTGTGGTAGTGCCCTAGCTATCCAGACGTGAATCACCTTATATGCTTCTTATCCTTCTTTGCTCCATCCCTACAGCTCATGTTAGTTTTCAAATTACTTGAATTAAGTTTAGGGTTTACTCCTTTTTCTTACCCAATGGACACTTGTCCTTGTAGTGTCCCTTTTGATTGCACCCAAAGCAAATTATGTGGTCTTTTGACTTCGCTTTGGTGGAGGTGGGAGCTTCTTCTTGTTCCGGTATCAAGAGTGGTCTCTCCTCCCCCTCAATCCTTAAAGTGGAGACCTCTTCTTTTCCCTTGATGAAGTGGATGATCTTTCGCTTTCTTGTGTCACTTCACTTAAGGAGATGGATGCCTCTTTTTCTTTCTCCTCTTTCTCCTCTTCTTCAGATGTTGAACTTCTTTCTTCATCCGATTGGTCCTCCTCGTCTTCTTGGGTCATTAAGCTCACTTCCTTGGGCTCTTCCACTAATGGAGCTTGTGTAGGATTTTCATGGAATGCTATCACCTTATTCCATAACTCATGTGCACTTTGATATTCACCTACACCACTAATTACTTTATTAGGCAAAATATTAACTAGAATTGAAATTATCATTTCGTTTGCCTTTGCTTGTGCTTGTTGCTCCTTATTCCAATATCTTGGTTGTGTTGGGGACGAGATGGCTAGAGAGGGGGGGGTGAATCTAGCCAGACACAATTTCTTGGCTCTTTTCGAATCTTCTCTGCACTTAAGTTAGTAGCAGCGGAAACAAAACAAATGCAGAGAAGCAAACTTAACAAAACTGCAGAAACAGAGAATACAAACCAAGGATCACTAACAAGGATCGTTTACAAGGTTCGGGGATAACTTGCCCCTACTCCTTGGCGTGCCCGTAAGGTGGGCGATCCCTTGATCGTCGGCAGATCAAGCCCCGGTGAACCCGGATAAGATAGAGCCTCCTTCTCGGTGGAGAAACCTCTCCACAGATCTCACGGATGATAGAACTTGAGTACAAGAGATCACACAAGAAGGAACACTCACAAAGCTCTCACAGGAATGCAACAAGATCGCTTAAGCATAAAGCAACAGAGAGCACGAACATAGCCCAGCCAAACTTCCCAAGTTTCTGTCTTGTTCCCGCCGCTCCTCTGCTTCCAGCTTCGTCACTTAAGCTCTGCTCACCATCACAAGCTTCATCAGCATCCACTGAGCTAGCCTGAACCCACTGACCTCCCAGAGCACTCAGTCCACTGAAGACCTCCTCTCCAGCTGAGCCTCCGTCAGTCGCCAGCTGCGTCAGTTGCCCGTTGAAACCTGAGAATGAGAAACAGCCAAACCTGCTCAACAGAAAGCCTCCCATTGCCCTCCTTGAGTGTTTGAATCACCTGCTATCACCTGCACACTCCAACAGAGGTTTAGCAATGCATATCAAAACATATCAACAGTGTATCAGAGAATCGGCAGTGAAAACAGACTTCTGACAGCATATTTAAATTAAAGTGATCGGTCACCGGACTGATCAGAGAGCTTCCTGATCGGTCACCAGACCGATCAGGCTCCGTCCTGATCGATCCCCAACGCTCAATCAGAAATCGTGATTTCTTTGGGACTCTCCGGGACCGATCACCAGACCGATCCACCCCTATATCGGGCGATTTCTGAGTTTCACAGTCCAGACCTCCTGATCGGTCACCGGACTGATCAGGCAACCTCCTGATCGGTCACCAGACCGATCAGGTCATGACCAGACCGATCAGGCTCCGTCCTGATCGATCATAGTGAGGAACCTCCGACGTTGGATCGTTCTCCAGAACGATCTGCACAGTGATCCTGATCGGTCACCAGACCGATCAGGAGCAGATCAGCAAGGGAACTCAACCTCACTATTCGCTCCCTGATCGGTCACCAGACCGATCAGGAGCCAAGCAGTGGGTGAAACGCACACTCCCTGATCGGTCACCGGATCGATCAGGAGCAGTACAGTAGGTTCCCAACCTCACTGTGTGCTCCCTGATCAGTCACCAGACCGATCAGTCATTGCTGGATCGGTCACCAGACCGATCCACGAGGGAGCAGCGTGCCAATCTCCCTGATCGATCACCAGACCGATCCAGGGAGTCAAACCTAGCCCTCCAAGCTAAGTTTTCATCCACCTTAGCCCTCCAAGCTAAGGATTTTCCATTTAACCCTCCAAGTTGGGAATTTGCACCTAACCCTCCAAGTTATGACTTTTCACCTAGCCCTCCAAACTAGGACTTTTCACCTAGCCCTCCAAGCTAGGACTTTTCACCCAACCCTTCCGAGTTAGAACTTCATCCAACCTAGCTTCACTCACTAGGACCTGGCTTCACTCACCAGGGTTTTGGTCACCCGGCTTCACTCACCGGGATTTCAACCTAGCTTCACTCACTAGGATTTTCATCACCTGGCTTCACTCACCAGGACTCGGCTTCACTCACCGGGATTTCCACTACCTGGCTTCACTCACCAGGACCCGGATTCACTCACCGGGATTTCAACCTAGCTTCACTCACTAGGATTTCCATCACCTGGCTTCACTCACCAGGACCCGCTTCACTCACCGGGATTTTCATCACCTGGCTTCACTCACCAGGACCCGGCTTCACTCACCGAGATTTCCAACACCTGGCTTCACTCACCAGGACCCGGCTTCACTCACCGGGATTTCATGCCCAGTCCCCGACCAGGACTTAATCCACATTCATTCAACCAAACTTAAATCATTGTCAAACACCAAAACAACAACCGAGTCAGACTGCATCAACAGGTCGGAGCTTTTTCCCGTGCTTATCCATTGGAACTTCGAATGGTTCTTCAAGCGCAATCATGTAGTTCCAATCCATGCCGAACCAAGTCTTTTCCGCATCCTCCAATAGTCGAAATCCTCGCGATCATAGGGAGGTGGAACGTTGATGTCATCACCCAACTTTTCTTCAATCGTCATCTCCTCTAGCTTTTTGTACTCTCGATGATTAGTCCGTAGATGAGCGCACCAAGCTCTGATACCACTTGTTAGGATCGTACCGTTTAGCTAGAGGGGGGGTGAATAGCACTTTTTCGATCTCATCTTCCTACACGTTGTTAGTGCGCAAGCTGAATAACGAATAATATAAACTAACAACTAAGACGACACACCTATTTACGTAGTTCAGAGATAAAACTCCTACTCCACGGTTGTTCATAAGGTGGACGATCCCGATCCATCGGTGGATGACTCCCCTGATGCCCTCCGGCTATCTCGTGTAGCTCCTTGTGGGTGGAGAAACCTCACCACAACCCGAACGACACTTCTGAGCACAAAAGACTACTAATGAGCTCTAACTAAGTTCATTTCGTCAAAAACTCTCAGCCAAAACGAAGCTCTCTTAAATAGAGCCTAAGGCTGAACTAGCCGCTGCCAGTCGACTGCCCCCAGGGCAGTCAACTAATCCTACTGCAACAACCAGCCAACGACTAACTCAACGGCTATATTTTTGACCTGATCAGTCGACTGATCCCAGACCAGTCGACTGATCTTTCTGTGAGTTCGAGTTCCTCGCTGGCAGTCGACTGTTCCATCCCCAGTCGACTTGCCCAGCTTACATTTTCACTCTCCCTCACTCCGAAGACCACCCTTCACGTATGCCTTCAAGTCCACTCCCTTGGCTTGCCCCTTGAAGTCCTCTTCCACCTGCTGTCGTCCCGCAGATGCACACACAAGCCCTTGGCTTGCCTTTATGCCATCCTTCACGTTGCCTTTTGAAGTCCACTTCCCCCGGCTTGCCCTTGGAGTCCTCTTCCCTCGGCTCTTGTCCCTCGGATGCGTACTCCATGTGTGACTTACCAAGTCTTGCAAACTCAATCACACATATCAAATCACAAGGGTAAACCTAATTTAAATCCTTTGCCCAAACATCAAAATACATGGTCACTCCGGACAATAGATTGCACCAACAGGTTTTAGGGTTCCGATCTTTTGGATGAAGTTTTAAGAGGCGTATTTGGCTAAACCTAAATTTAAAAAGGGGGTTAGATGCTAAAGACCCTAACTTAAGGGTGAGAGGAGGATATAACGACCCCAAAGGGGCTTTTTGTAAAACAACCATCCCTTAAAAAAAATCCATTTTCCCTCCCTCCGATTCCTCTCGACGCCGATCATGACCTCACCTTTCTCTTCTCTTCTTCATGTGGAGCTCCTCCCCGATCCGATCATCGTCGATCTCCCCCACTCATTTTTGGTCTCTCCCTTGAGCAATCCCAACTCTCTACACCATAGCTTGTTGGGGAGCTTCGGATCGAGGCCGGGGCGTTGTCCTTACAACAGAAGGGCAACGCCAGAGTACCATCAAAGGGGTGGTGTCAGTGTACCTTGGATCTCCTGGTTTGGAGCTGGATTGCAATCAACGATGGATTGAGGTAAGGAGGCCATCCCTAGGATTTCTATGTTGGCTTGAATAGATTCGAGTGTGAGTACTTTTCGATCGATGTTGTGTGGAATTGGATTTGGGCTGGATTCTCGATTCAGAATATGGGTTTGCTCTGGTTGTGAAGTGGATTTCAGATTCGGGTAAGTTTAGCTCTACTTGCATGGTTCTTGATGGAATTCTAATAGACTTGTTGGATTGGTAGTTTGGAGTAGCATTGGTATCGATTGGGTGTTGAGTTATTTTTCTCTCCAATGTCGTGTTCTATTATGGGATTTTAATTCCTCCTATTTTTCTTTTGAAATCCTTGATAAGCAATGCGATCTCTATTTCAAGATTGAGTTTCTGCTATGTGAGGGATTGTATTAATTTGATTAGTGGGTATTTGAGGATAAGCTTGATTGAATTTTGGTTATTGGTGGATTGATTACAGATTTTTAATTCGCATTGAGGATTTAGTTACAGTATTGAATTAAATCTATATTCTGCTATAGATCTTGTTTTGGATTATGATCTAGGTTGTGGCTGAAATGGGTTGTAAAGGATCTAGATCAGTGTGGGTAATTGATGTTAATCAGAGTTGCAGAAATTTCAACCCTATTTCTATTCTTATCATTGATCAATGCCGAGAGTTCTCGATTGATGGGTTTAGTTTGGATTTGGGCTCTGTTTAGTGGTAAATCTCGAATGGGGTTCTTTAATTAGATTGTTGTTGGGAGATCTCTTTGGAATAGCATAGTTATGTTTTCATTTCGATTAAGATTAATGGTTCTGTTGATCTTTTGGCGTGCATGCTTGAGCTATGAATTTGAGGTTAAGTTATCTTAGTCTTTTGATTTAGATTGATATTGGCATTTGAATCTTGTATTTTGATCATTGGTTTGATATGATGTAGATCATTTTAAAGGTAATTAGGATCCGAATTTCATATGAGATCTTTGAGTTGTTTGGGTTATGGATCAGGTTTAGTTGTCGTGATCACTGGGATTTTAAGCTTAGAGTAAATCTAACTTGTACCACAACTCAACCTAATCATAAAATAATCACTAATTAGAGATAAATAGTGACCATTGCTTTAGGATGAATTTTGATTAGGATTAGGGTTGTGTTTAGTTAGTTATCATTTGATAAGATAGCTAAGCATTGTCCTATGATATAGGACATTGTTTCGCTCCTGGACTTCTGGACGGGCGGTTCTCTACGCATACGGATTTCTTCCATTGGAGGCGGCTACTTCTTGCTTGTCTTCTTTATATCTATATTCTTTTATGCATGATTGTTTATATTTGTGCAGTAGGTTTTATTTATCTTATATCTGCTACCATTGTTATCCTGCTTATACTTATTGCTTGATCTTGGATATGATCTAATTTCTATCTATACAGTCTCATTTTTATTGATATCTGATTATGTATAGTATTTATGCAAGTATGTATATGTAGATATAGTAGCATGCCACTATGTGTCTGCATTGACTGATTCTAGTTATACGTGTATGTGTACCTAGATATATGATGGTTAGGTTATGATACATATGTTCGACCTATGCAGGTTAGGTTGAGTTATGTATTGATGACCTGGTAGAGGTTGCATGTGTTAAAGTCATGCACCATCTCTGCATTATTGCATGTCGGCGACCATTGACTCCCATGTGTTAAGCCTGGTGCCTGCTACATGATCTGCACATACGACCACTCACGGGTTAATGGATACTATTGGGTGTGTGCATTTGCCCTGTACTGCTCTTCTCGAACACTCATGGGTAGTGGTTCCAGAGCTAGTAGCAAGCAAGGATCCCTCCTCTTTCCAGAGATCAAAGGAGATGAAATAGATATCTCTCCCATATGACATGGGGCAGAGTGTTTACTCCACCAGCATCCTGTCACTCGGTCACTCAGGAGCAGTGATGACAGAATGCATACAGTGTCATAGCCCTACCCACTCAGCCGACACATATGACATGTCTCAGTGGCTTAACTGGGATCAGGGGTGACCATGTCATTGCATCATTTCCATATGATGCATTATGTATTTGATTGTGATTACTGTATTTGTTTGCTACATATATTTGACATGCACATACAAGAGATATTATTGGTGTCAATGACCTTGCACCTGCTCGTATGATACGAGTCTTTTATGATCAAGATAGGTTGATTTTTTTGGTATGTATATTGAGTTGGTACTTTCAGTTATGCATATTTTGATATTTCCTTTGAGATTGTATTCTTTTGTTTCTTTATAGCTTGTACAACTACTTATACTGCCATACATATCTTTCTTTATACCCACAGAATCTACTTGGACACACCACCCATTACATTGTTTTTGTTTTCAGGTTGATTGGTCACCAGGGGAGCCTGGTTGACAATTCCAGGTCTTGACGACTCCGGCTTGGATTTTTCTGCGTGTTTTTTATTTCTATTTTAGCATATCTCTTATTGTGAAAAATACTCTTATTTCGACACCGTTATAACTCTTAGGGTGGGGCAGAGCCATGCACTAATTTACTTGGGCTGTATTACAGGTCCATTTTATTTGATATATATAATTTTAAAGCTATGATACATTCAGGGAAATTCAAAAAAAAACTAAAAAAAAAATTTAAGGAATGACATGACAATCAATATATTCAAGTTCAATTACCATCCAGAACACCATCGACGACCTTCGACAACCTTCCTAAATCAAACTATACTCCGGGGTACTGTGAATCCTGTTGGAGGATATACTCCTTTCGGAGGGTTCACAATAAATTGAAATTACAAAAAATAATTTCAACTTAGTTATTGAGTGACTCAAGCTGCCTTTTATGCAGACTACAGTCTCCCGAGTTGGAATTCCTGACCAAAGTATCCCGAGTAGTATCTCCCGACCAAGATTTGGAGAGTTGCTAAGGCCTACATAACACTGTTTCCTTGAAATAGATTTGTCCTCCTCCGATGGTGTTTCGAGGCTCCGATGGACGTTTGTGTCTCAGGATACAACAGTGGGACCACGGGCACAACGGAGCACTTATTGCTCGTGGCGAACTGAAGAAGTACCTGAACGCTACCAGAGAGTGGGAACGAGGTGGAAGACAATCTCTCCTCTATATCTTTTGCTCTTGGTCACAGCCTCTTTTTGTAGGCTCAGACTAATCAATGACCGAATTAATCGTCATTTACTACCAATTAACAGTCCAAATCCAAGCGTCTGGGGTTACTGATTTTGTATCAATCAATATGTAATACATCAGTTATATTTGTGCAAAAAATTTGACAAAATATTGGTTCATCCGCTTGGACAAATTTTATCACGACCGGTCGGGCATTCGACGCACGCAGGTCATGCACACACATGAGTCCACTTGGTTCAGTACAAATCCAGGCTCTGGATTTGCACCCTCCCCTGCGCACTCACGCGTGAGAGAGAGTCTCTCCCCTTGCATTTGTTCACAACTAATATGCTTGTGAAATAATATAAATCAATAATTATGCCTTAAGACTCCCAATGTTGGACTAAAATCTCATTCACAATAGAGTTTCTTTATTCTCCACCTCCCCCATTCACTAGAAGCTCCTAATATGGATTAAATTCTCACTCACAATGGAATATCTTTCTTTCCTTTCCATTCACACTATATCCAACAAATCCATTAGAGATCGCTATGTCATATCATTCCATAATTTTTTTTTTGAATTTTTTCCATAAGCATAACATTAACTCTCTTATTTTATCCTTTGATTCATTTTTTTAGTCCAGGAGCCTAAGTTCAATTTTAGTCCAGGAGCCTAACTCTCTCATTCTCCTTGCCCGCCGACTCATTGCTCTTGCGTTCGTTCTCATGACTGATCCTCTGTCAATTTCTTCCAAGTTTAATCGATCCCTCATTTTCTCTTCGGTGATTGCTCCACAATTACTATTATTTTGCAACTAGTGTAAATATAAGCGATTGCTATCGCTATTTTAATCTTCAATTAAAATTTGTCTGATTTGCCTTCATCTCAAGATTTTTTTTTATCAAAATTAATTTCATCTCAATATCTAAAGTTTCGGCCCTGGATATTTTTTTTTAGTTAAAATTTATTTAGCCCGGATAGAACTCAATTCTTAACTCGCCATTGGACATAACTGTTACAATATATTAAAATATACCAGTTCAATTGGTCAAAATTATGGTGCAAGGTACCACGTAAGCCTCGTTCTTAACTCGCCATTATACATGTAAGGTGCCACATCATTAACTATGATTTTCACTCTCTCATTTTTGCTCTCTCCAATCATTATTCTAATATTTTTATATTAACTTTTTTTATCAAATTAATTAAAATTACTTAAACTTATCAATATGGCTTTGTAAAATTAAAATCATTATAAATTTATTATAGTAGTCATCTACATAATTGTTATAATAATATTATTAGTACGGAAAACACTAACTAAACAAACTTATATTTTATATTGACAAAGGTTCATAATTAGGCATTATTATTATTCTAACGAACTTTACTAATTTTTTGGACCGAGATGATCTTAGGCGTCCGGGACATGATAATGCCTCGAGGAACGGAGTCGTATGTAATCAACATCATGCCAATTGTTGAGCCACCTAAAAGTGATTTAGATGTATGGGATTTAGATGCCTGGAATGATTGAGGTGTCTGGTTATTGATAAGTTGCGACAGATCGGATCTAGATAAGATCACTTCGAACAAAGATGCCTCCATAAGGATAGAGACGCTTAGATAAACCAATAAAAGGAGATTTCGGCCAATACTTTAAGAACGAGTTTCCATATGACTTTCATAGTTGCATCACTATAAAAAAACACATTTTACCGACGGAATTTCCGACGGGAATTATTTCCGTCGGAAATTACCGACGGGATACAGTCTTCCGTCGGAAATTTCCGACGGAATCCAATTTCCGTCGGAAATTTCCGACGGGACTAAGTATTCCGTCGGAAATTCCCGACGGAATATTTAGTTCCGTCGGAAATTTCCGACGGTACCGACGGAAATATAAATTCCGTCGGAAATTTCCGACGGAATTTATATTTCCGTCGGTAAAATTCCGACGGAATTTATTCCGTTGGAAAATTTTAATTTTAGGGCTTTCCTTTTGCCCTTTTTCCTTTCCTTCACTGCATCCTCTACGATCCGCGCGCCAAAGCTCTGGTCTCCTCGCTAGCAGCTGCTCGTTCTCCGGTAAGTATTGTTATTTTTTTTCTCCTTTCTCCGGTTTGTTTTATTCTCCGGCCAGGGAGCGGGTGACGTGCTGGGCGCGGCCGGCCAGATCTGGCCGCGCGCCGCCTGCGGCACGAGCTGGGCGCGCACGTTCCGTGCCGGGCCAGATCTGGCCGCGGCCGGCCAGATCTGGCCGCGCCCGGCCAGTCTGGCCGCGCCCGGCCAGTCTGGCCCGCGCCCGGCCAGCGCCCCCGGCCAGTCTGGCCGCGCCCGGCCAGTGATCAGAGCAGCCTGTGACTAGATCTGGTCGCGCCCGGCCAGGGCCACAGCTGGCCGCGCCCGCATCCGGCCAGTGCTGGTTGTGCCCCTTGCTAGGGTATGCGGGCGTGCGGCCGAAGATCTTGTTTTCGAGTTCTAGTTCAAGTTAATTGACATGCTCAAGATTCAACAATGATTTTAACTGTAATTTATTATTTCTTAGGTTATTGTTTTTGCTGGTCGTCTCCGACTTTCGTTTAATCTTCAGGTATAATTCATTCTTATGTTTTTTTGTTATGTTAGAATTCTATTAAATTATCAATTATTTGTTATTTTAGTCTTTAATAATGAGGGATTTTTAGTTATTATTTGATTTCATCGTCCTTGTAATTTAGCATGTTATTTTAGAACTCTTTATAAGTGATAACATTTAAAATTATTAATTTAGCTATATCTTAATAAATGATACTTGTTTTCATTAGAATAAGAACATACATATCTTAATGAGTTTAATTTTATTCTGATTAGGTAGCAATGTATATGAACAAGGCTTGGATGTACAACCGATTAGACAATGGATTTATCAGAGATGAGTTTATTACTGATCTTGAACAATTTATGAATTTTGCTAAGAGTCATCCAGAATGTATGGATGGTGATAAATTAAAGTGTCCGCGTAATCATAGAAAATGCAGAAATATAGACTACCGTGATGAGGATACGGTGAGAGTACATATTTGCAGAAATGGATTTGTGCCTAATTACTATAATTGGTATTGTCACGGAGAACCTTATGTATATGAATCAATTGGCCCTTCTGTTGGTTCATCATCTAATACTTTTGTTGTGTCCCATGAACCATTAACTAATGATATTGCAATGCAATTAATGGTTCAAGATGCGATCAATGCAACTGATTATTCCAACATAGATGAAATACCTGCACCTGAATATCAGCAATTACATGAAATGTTAAAGTCTAGTGAAAAAGAATTATGGGAAGACATTTCTTCTGGTCATTCTCAGTTATCAGCTACTGCAAGGTTGTTAAATATGAAAGCGGAACATCATTTTTCAGAAAGATGTTATGATGAAATATGTCAATTAATGTCAGAATTACTCCCTGCTGATAACATAATGACTGATAGTTTCTACGATACAAAGAAATTGGTTAGAGGATTAGGTTTGCCTGTAGAAAAGATTGATTGTTGTTTGAATAACTGCATGCTATATTAGAATGAAGACAGTGAACTGAATGAATGCAAAATCTGTAGTCACCCGCGTTATAAGCATCGTACTCATATACCAGGGAAGAAGAAGAAAAATATTGCATGGAAAGTCATGTATTATTTTCCGTTAACTGCTAGACTTCAACGCTTATATGCATCTGCAGCTACAGCAAGCTACATGGTGTGGCATCATGAGCATGAGCACGAAGCGGGTATTATGTGTCATCCCTGTGATTCCCCTGCATGGAAACATCTTGATACTGTATATCCTTCATTTGCAATGGAACCTCGGAATGTTAGATTGGGCCTTTCTGTAGATGGTTTTCAGCCATTTGGTCAGTCGGGACAGCAATATTCATCTTGGCTAGTAATATTGACACCTTATAATTTACCTCCATGGATGTGCATGAAAGACGAATTTATGTTCCTTACTGTACTGATTCCTAGTCCAACCAATCCTAAAGATAAGATAGATGTTTTCCTTCAACCTCTAATTGCCGAGTTGAATGAATTATGGAATGTAGGCTCAATGACTTATGATGTTGCAAGTAAAACAAATTTTCGTTTGCAAGCTGTTTTATTATGGACAATTAGTGATTTTCCAGCATACTCAATGTTATCTGGATGGAGCACAGCTGGTAAATTAGCATGCCCACACTGCATGACAGATTCTGATGCATTTTCATTACCTTGTAGTGGGAAGGTATCTTGGTTTGATAATCATCGAAAATTTTTACCTGTCGAGCACCCTTTCAGGTGAAACAAACAAAATTTCTTAAAAAATGTTGTAGTCAGAAAATGTTCTCCAAGTTATGCTTCAGGGGAAGAGATTATTAATCAAATAGACAGTTATGGATTCCTACCAGTATCTCAACCTGGTTCTGATGAGATAAATAAATACATTGTTAGAATGTGCAAGTGTGGATGGAAGAAGAGGAGTATTTTTTGGGAGTTGTCATATTGGAAGTATCTTCTCATTCGACATAACTTAGATGTCATGCATGTTGAGAAAAATTTCTTTGATAATATCTTTAACACTGTCATGAATGTGCCTGGAAAAACTAAAGACACGGCAAAATCACGTGAGGAATTAAAAGAACTAGTTAATAGACCAGAGTTGCATATGAATCAAACAACCAATAGATTTCCAAAGGCTTGTTATACATTAGACAAAGATGGTAAAGAAATTTTATGTAATTGGTTAAGAGAAATAAAATTTCCTGATGGGTATGCCTCAAATATGGCTCGATGCGTGGATATGAATAAGTTGAAGATGTTTGGAATGAAGAGTCATGATTGTCATGTGTTCATGCAAAGATTAATTCCAGTAGTTTTCCATGACTTACTTCCACAGAATGTTTGGCAAGCACTTACAGAATTGAGTCTTTTTTTTAAAGATTTGACGGCAAGGTGTATTATGATAGATGATATGCTTCGGCTAAAAATAGACATTCCTCTCATACTATGCAAGCTGGAGCGCATATTTCCACCCAATTTTTTTGATTCAATGGAACATTTACCAGTACATTTACCATATGAGGCAGAAATAGATGGTCCAGTGCAGTATAGATGGATGTATCCATTCGAATGATTTTTGAGAAAATTAAAGAACAATGTTCGTAACAAAGCAAGAGTTGAGGGGTCAATACGTAATGCCTATCTGGTTGAAGAAGCATCTTCTTTCTGCTCTTATTATTTTGCTGACAATGTGAAAACTAGACATCGTAAGTATCCTAGAAATTCTGATGATGCTCAACTGAATGACCCATCATTGCTTTCTATTTTCAACTTTCCCGGTAAATTAATGGGTGCATATGTTACTAGATGGTTAACTGAACAGGAATATGATGCTGCAAGAACATACATACTGTTAAACTGCGATGAAGTCAACCATACATAATGTAAGTTGACTTCTCTAATTATCCTGTTAGTATATATTAAATGCTTGCTTGATATACCAATTGACTTAAAATATTTCGGAAATCGCTCTACCATGCTAAAACGCTACTTTGATCATTGATACTCAAGTTATTGCATTTTCAAGTTATTGGTATTTTGTATTTACTTGCACTCTGTATTTGATTCATTTGTATTTTGTTTGAGCTATTATTAGTGAATTATCTAACGGAATGACTCAGCAATTATGGACTTTGTACTTAATAATTGATGGGTTGTGAATCAAATAAAAAAATATTAGACATTTATTTTTCGTCTTTATTTTTTTCGACGCTTTAACGCTCGTTTTAAGGGAAAACAATGCACACTATTAATTACCCCTAACACTTTACTTTTTTATTTATTTATAAGAGGTATTCAGACTTACGCTCAATTAATTCACTTGACTGCCTTAACACTTTTCGATCTTATGGATACTCTCGTTTTTAAATGATTGTTAATTGTATCAGCTCTTAATTGCTATTACAGTAATTTTGTGATGCTTTTAACATTGTCGAAGTGATTTTGATCAACCGACTTGATAAAATATTTTTTGATTTGAAACTATTTTATATATATTTTAACACAGTGCAGTAATTACAACAATACTCAAATAAAAAAATAATCAGTCAGATATTATCGAATTTATGACATGAGTTCAATTCTATACATTTTTTTACCGATTATTAAAATAAATTAAAAAAATATATATATAAATCTATCATGATAATTAACATTTTAATCTGTTATCAATTAAGGAGAAAAAATAATCCTCAAATTAAATAAACATACTGTAAGCAGGAAATTGATAGTTATTACGACAACACTCAAATAAAAATATTTGTATGTAAAAAATATAATTGAATATCTTTTTAACTATTTTTTAAAAGAATATTCATTTAACTATTCAAATAATCAAAGTTGTCATTTTTATTTTCTCCCAAAAAAAATTATAAAACTGAGGGCATCGGTGTCTTCTAACTGTTAATTTAATTAAGTCTAACCTCAACCCTCATATTCATCCTAGCAAAGATGAGATGATAATTTTTCCCATGAGTTCAAGGCTCATAGTCTAAAATAGAGATAGATTCAGGAAATTTTTTCGAATTCAGAGATTTTTTTTTTTTTGAGAATTTTCAAATCTCCACAAGTTGAAGGGGCGGGGGTATGGGGATGTTATCTTCATCCTCCGAACATGTCCTGATAATAATAATAATATAATATAATTTTATAATTAATTTTCTGTATTAATACTTTTATGAAAAAGATTGAAAATTGAAAATCTTTTTTGCCAAGTCGACATTTGAGGAGGGGATGAGGATGAAGATGAAGATTTAATTTCTAGGGAGTCGGGATGGGGATTTTTCGATTAAATAAAATTAAAAATGAGAACGGAAATATAATTCAGGGCAGGGATGAAAATGACAAATCCTCTTCATCTCAATGTTAAGTTATAATTATTAGAATAAATTCTATTATAATTATTCTAATAATTATGTTTTCTTTATAAATCAGTTAATTGACCAAGTATTTTTATACCCTATATATATATTTATTGTCCTTAGAGACAAAAATCAATAAATAAGATTTATTATTATTCATCCATACCATTCTAATATAGTATCATTTTTTCTTTATAATTCTTATACGGTATTAGAGCCTTCATTTTCATGATTTTAATAGTTCGATTGAAGAACCACCTTCGTATATAATCTTTGAGATTCCTGGAAAGAACACTCCTTCCTAGCAACCACCATTGCATGCAGCCTCAAGATTTGTCGGATATGTTTGTAGACTTTCTACAATAATGGTTGATAGCGCCAAAGCCACAAAGAGTAAAATAGAAGTCTCCTTAATCTTTTTCCTTTTCTCCTACTTGCAAGATGTCAACTGTACCCAATAAACTCATTTCTATATTCCGTAATGATCCTCCTCCTTGCACATGGTGGTATGGTGGTCGATCGTGAACTGGTTGGTATTTTTGATTCCTGTGATATTTTTACACTTTTAGCTGTGGCCTTCATCCTCTCTCCGATCTGCATCCATATACGCATGTTTTTGTGGATTTGATTATGATCTGCCATTATTGCAAGCTTCTTGATGGCTCCGACTCATAATTAATTAAAATAGGTTGACTTCGAAGGTTTCTAGAGATCATTGTGCTTATTGAAAAAAAGGACATTGGAAGTCTCAATATTCATTATTGTTGAACAAAGGTAAACCACTAGTGTAACAATATCATCAGCAACAACCTGATCCATGTATGTTTAAGCAGTTTCAACGATTCATTACTTCATAGCCTTCTTTCATGTCACCTTTCTCTAATACAGGTTTGTCATCATCTGGTATTTTAAGTATATCATCATCCTTGTGAATTATAGACTTTGGTGTCTCTCATCATATGTCACCTAATTTGTCATCTTTTATTTCTTTTTCTTCTAGTTCATCTATATCTATTGTGATTGCTGATGATACTCCTCCCATTAGTAGGTGTTGGTTCTATTGTTACATTGGTTTATCTGTCACTATTGTTTATTATATTCTAAATCTTACTTTAAATCTTATTGTTGTTAGTCAATTATGTGAATCTGGATACCAAATCTTTTTTTCTTCGTCTAATTGTTATGTTTAAGACTCACGATCTCAGAAGTTGATTAGGATAGGTCATAGGAAAGGAGGACTCTATATTATGTATCAACTCTAAGTACCAGATGTTGTAGTTTTGAGTGTGGATTTATTATCTTTTCATTTGAATTGCTCATCTTCTGATTTTTATTTGTGGCATTTTCATCTAAGTCATGTTTCAGCGACTCATTTGCAGTTTTTAGCTTCCATAGGGGTATTAGGACCTTTAAAAAGTTCTAATATTTTTGATTGAAGTAGTTGTAAACGGGCTAAATTTTCTGCCTTACGCTTTTCTAAAAGTCTTTCTCTTTTATCTACTCCATTTGATCTTATTTATTCGTGTGTGGACCTTCTCTTATTCCTACAAAAGGGGAGGGGGGGGGGGTCAAGTTATTATGTTTCATTTATCAATGATTTCACTCATTACTCTTGGATTTATCTTATGAAATATAGATCTGATTATCTTACCATTTACAATAACTTTAGATCTCTTGTGAAAACTCAACATTCTAGTGTCATAAAGTGCTTTCGTTGTGATCTGTGGGTGAATACACTTTGAATGAATTTTTACATTGTCTTGCTTCTAATAGTACTATTCATCAAACCTCATGTACAGATACTGCTGAACAAAATGGTGTGGCTGAACGGAAACATAGACATCTTGTTGAAATAACCCGTTGATTTTTATTGTCTGCAAGTATTCCTAGTATCTTTTGGGGGAAACAATCCTTACCGTTGCTTATGTGATTAATAGAATTCCAACCTCACAATTTATGTTTGCTACCTTTTGAAAAATTATATAGTCATACTCTTACCTATTCCTCTCTGTGTTTTTTTTTATTGTACTTACTTTGTCTTCGTCCACAAGTCGAGTGTAATAAATTAGCTCTCGGTCTGCTCTGTGTGTCTTTTTAGGTTATGGTATTGATAAAAAAGGATATCGTTGTTTTGATCCCGTTAATCAGAAATTATTTGTCTCTCGTTATATTATGTTTCATAAGCATATTCCATTCTTTTCTATTTCAGTTAGTTCACATATGATAAAGTCTGATCTATTTTGTATTAATCCTTTTAACACCGGCACTAAGGAAGCTTTACTCATAGCCTTTACTAATAGCTCAACTGAATCTAGTACTTTGGTTCCTAAGACATCAGCTCCACGTGCTCCTCCTTTTGCCACTACCCAATCATCTCTTGAGATTGTGGATGATCCTTCTCTCCACCATCATTAGTCCACTCATGTTCGTAAGTCCACTAAAATATCAAATTTTGCTTACTCTTATTATTCTCATTCTTTTACTTCATTTGTTGCATTTGTTCATTGTCCACTAAAATCGGAAATGGGAACAGAGCTATAATTCGGTAGTAGGGATGAAGATAGCAAATCCGTCCCGCCCCACTCCATTGTGATCCCTAAACATCCCTCTTCACACATACATTAATGAACCTCCTCTACCTCAGGAGACTTCCCTAATGTTTCACCTTGATTAAGTTGCATTTGTGACCTCTTGCACTCCTTTAGTTACTATCCCTCACATTTTGCCCAAGCTAGCTTTCTATTGGAACACATTCTGCAAAGCATATTGATGTGATATCGATCTGACTATAATAGATTTAGTATGGTCTATGTCGAATATTGTTGGGCATAGGGTGAAAGAAAGGAAAAAAAAGAAGAGCCAAGAGACAAGCAAGAGTGGAACACCAGACATGAAAGATGATAAGATTGTTGCAGTTAGATGACTCGATCGAAGTAGGATATAATATCGAACTTCTATTCAAAGGAAAAATGCACACAAAATCTAACTTCCAGGTTGATGCGAAGTGTCCTAATCGAACTTTTCACACTCATTACATAAGAAGCATCTATAAGATTAAACATCAGAATTGTCCGAATTGATATTACGAGATGTCGTCTGTTGCACAAATAGTCTCAGTCTCTCCGTCTCACCGATAACGGTTAACCATCTTGTAAGAACATCTATTGTCACATAGTTTGGTTTGCATCCCTGTGAACTCATCTTGTCCATAAGCTCGAAGGCTTTATCAGACATGTTAAGGTCGCTAAGACCCTTGAAAATAGCAGTGTAGATCATGACGTCAGGCAATATATCTAGTTTCTGCATCTCATCGAAGAGGTCTATTGCGGCATCAACGTTTTGATTCTTACAATAACAATCAATCAGGATGGTATAAATAACAGCGTCGGCCGGCACCGCTGACTCATTCATGCTCCTGAAGATCTTCATGGCCTGGTCAAGTTCACCAGCTTTGCAGTAACCGTTGATCAGAGCTCCATAAGTGACAACATTAGGTTTCCATCCATCATCGACCATTTCACTAAGCAATTTATCAGCCTCCGAAAAATCACCAGCCTTGCAGAAAGCATCAATCAAAGAAGTGTATGTGAAGATATTAGGCCTAAGCCCTGCCATGCACATTTCGTCGAGTATCTCGAATGCCTTATCCAACCTCTTCTTCTTGCAAAACCCACCGATCAAAGTGTTATAGCTTCTTATGTCCACTCGAAAACCATTCTTTCTCATCAACGACACGATCGAATAAGCATCATCCACTTTACCAACAAGAGTCAACCCAGAGATGAGAGTGAAGTGTGTCACAGAATCAGGGGAAACCCCTTCCTTGATCATCTCATCAAACAATGCCGTCGCCCTTCCTATATTGTGGGAATAATGAAGAAAAGCACCAATCAGGATGTTATAGGTGATAGCATCGCCTTTGACATCCGGCCACTCGACCTTTTTCTTTTGAAAAAAATTGAGGCCGCTTTCAATCATCCCATGCTTGCACATTCCATTTACAATGGTGTTTAGCGTAACCACATCGACGGCCACCTTTTCCTTCTCCATCCTGGCAAGCAATGCATGAGCCATGTCCAATTCTGCAGCCTTGCAGAAGGCACCGATCAAGGTGTTGTAAGTCAGACTGTCAGGAACACAAGCTTGGCTTGATTTCATTCTATCAAGCAAGCAGAGAGCATCCTGAAGCCTTCCTGCCTTGCAGAGTCCATCGATGAGAGTGTTAAAAATGACTGTGTTAATGGACACCCCCGAATCTGGGCTTGACATTGCGTCGAAGACGTTCAGTGCATCGTCGAGGCGACGGGATTTGCATAGGTGATTGATGAGTATACTGATGAGGTCTAAGGCGGGGCGCACGCCCAAGCCTTTCATCTCCGAAAACAGAAGATTCACCCTCGGGAAGTCTCGAATTGCAGCGAGGCCAGTCAAGAGGGCGTTGCACACAGAGGCCTCGATGGAGCCACCAGCATCCTTTACCGCGTGGAAGAAATCCCAGGCCCCGGAGGTGGCGCCGTCGCGGCACAGCTTGGTGATGAACCCAGTGAACAGGATGGCGTTATGCGGAAAAAGCCCCATCTTGGCCATCTCGACGAGGAGGGCGAGGGACTCCTCATTCAGAGGCTGGCTTCGCTTGGCCAGGCCGGAGAAAACAATCGACCGAGTGAGGGCATCAGGCGGGGAAGTGGAGTCAGCGGAAAGCATGTCGCGGAGGTTCGACAAGGCGGCGGAGAGGCGTCCGGGAGAGGCGGAGCCGAGCAGGTAACGGAGTCGGTTGTGAAAGGGGCGAAGTGTGGCATTGCTAGAGGGTTTCTGGCGCTTCACGTCGCTCCGGGTGCCTACGGTACCATCGCAATCGAAGTCGTTGGCAGCGGCGGCGGTGGAAGAGGAGGAGGCGTGGCGGCGGCAGAGTGTCGTCAAACGCAAACACGGATTCTTCACCAGCTTCATCTTCCGTTTGGCCACTCTACCGGCTGCGCCCTCGTTGGCAAAAACCTGGATTCGTGCAGTGCAGTGATTAAACCATTAGAAGGCGTCGTCAGCGCGTCTATACTGCCATTAGATTCGTGCAGTGAACGTGATTAACCTGCTTGAGTAGGGGAATAAGATTTTACTCAACAATGATTAACTAGATTTTTTTTTTTAAAATCGGACCATCGATCCGGTCCTATGAAAATTTTTTATCATTCATCAAGATAAATCGGAAGCATTCGCTGTGGTAGTCTAAAAACTATGTCCTAGAGTTCGCGCCCCATTTGAAATTTTTTTTTTACAAATACCCTATAGTTAGGATTGAACCATTGATATTTAAGATAATGATTAATCACTCTACCGCTACACTATAATCCTAAGAGCTAATAAGATTTACTCAAGGATCTACAATAAATGTAAGTGCAATTGCAACCGTAGGAACTAACAATTTGTTTATTTCATCTTTCCATAATAATTTGATGACTGAATAAATCACAGTAAAGAAACTCTAGCAATTATAAGCTCAATGATCACCATATATTGGTGGCAAGTGTCAATTAACTTTACCTCGGGACTATGGCATCATGCGGACAAAATTAGATTTAACATTTTAAAATTTTTTTAAACAAATTTTGAAAACTTAGATTTTTTGAACACTATTTATTGTGTTAAAAAATTAATATGTTTCCCTTAACCTTTTAAGTTCTTTTTTTATGTGAGGGGAGAATATTAAGTTAAGGGGTAGACACTAATTTTTTTAATTTTTTTTAAGTGCTTACATTGTTATATATTAATTCATATTTTGTTTATGTTTTTTCTCCTAACTTAACTCGGTTGATACACATTAAAAAGGGGGAGATTGTAAGTACCCCAGGTTGGTTTTGACGTGGTCAACCGATTTAAGTTAGGTCCTGGTATTTTTAATCCCTCTGTCTAAGTGTGCAGGAACTTAAGAGCGGAGGAAATCAAGCGTAAGACGTAGTGGACGAAAAGGATTGCACGGGAAAATGAGCCGACGGGCTCAGTGCATTCGAGGGACGCGAAAGCTGCGGAAAAGTACACTGGTGGAGCGAGAAGGACATGCACGATGTCCAAGGGACGAGAAGCCAGAAGGAAGGACGCTCGAGGGGCGAAAGACCGGAGTCAGGTTCAAGTGAGCCTAATTTTAGTTGGCTAGAAATCACCCAAGAAGACCAGAAGTCACCCAAGAAGACCAAAAATCACGCTAGAGACTGGTCAGCAGTTGCTAACCTAAACCAGTCTCGGACACCCGTATGCATACAGTCGCCTGAGAGACTGTTTTATCAACAAAGCTAGCCATTTGTGATCGTTGCGCTGCGAATAACTCTCAGGTCACATGTCAGGTGCCCTGGAGCACTCGAGCGTCCCATTACTACCACATCAACAAACGGATAAGTTTGTCCGGGACTATAAATATGTCCCTAGAGTTTAGTTTCAATTCACTCATTCACCTCAAGCATTAACAAACAAGTTCTGTACAGTTTTCATTTCCTTTTTGAGCTTTTTCATGTGTAAGAGGCTACTTCGCCCGAAGGAGTTTATTCAGGAGATAGGAGCTATATTCTGTCTTGGATTAGCAACCTCTCTAGTTGCAAATCAAATAAAATTTTGACTGTCTCTTTCTTTTAAGTTTGCTATATTTTTAATGTTATTTATTATTTGCATTAACTAACAAACATCTTTGTTTAAGATAAAACAAAAGATAAGAGTTTTTTATTTTCAGGGGAAATTCACCCCCTCTTGCCGACCTTCGATCACCGTCACTCTCTATTGACCCTGCCTCTGTTGTGGAAGCAAGCGGTCTCTTCCCCTTCCTCCATTAATGGAGGAAGTTGAGTGAATTGGAAGAGGAAGGGACACCTTCTCACCTTCCTAACTCCAACATCTCTCACTCATTTAAGTCAATCTATAAAGGTCATCTAGTCATAAAGACCATATAAGAATATTCTATTCATACTTCAGGAAAAATGATTCGTGCAACAACAAGTATACCGAGCAACTATTGCTAAGAAAGTTGCTACACTTAACTTAGCTGCTTCATAGAACGAATCTGAGACATCAATACCTTATTTTTATCCCAGATTAAATAATTTACATAAATATGAGCATCTCTAATCCCTCGTATGACTATTATGTCAAGAGCATATTCAACATCTTTAAGCAATACATTTATTCACAATTATATTTTTAAGTACTCAACAAAAAATATAACTGGTTGACCAATGAATAAGTACCACAGATGTAAATCAATTTTAATCTTCCATTTTAACTAGAATCTATTTATTCTAATCAGCCTCTTTCCTAGTTAAGCTTTATAAACCAAATCATTCATAGTCAATAGTATACACACTAAAGTAGCAGATACTAATTAGAACTTCAAGTAGACAGCTAAATAGTCACTTAAGGTAGGATTGAGATTAACTTATAATCTCAAGGGTCTCACATAGTAGAGAAATAGAGATACACTCTTCTACTACCCTTATTGTCGCTATAGCACATGTGGTATGAATCATATGTTACGATATTTTTCTCTCTACCAAAAAGAGTACATGTTTTTCTCAAATATTTAATACCGTATAGATTTCGGTCTAAACATACTTAATGTTTAATCCAAATTCAACTTATGAATTCCATTTTGGCCTCTAACAAGTTTAGTAAATGATGGGTACATTTACTTCGATCATTACATAAATGATCTCATCATGACACAATTATCAAGGCGATCTCAACTTATGAGTATGCCTCTATTCACAGATACATAAGTTGTCCCAGAAATAACAGTCTTATCTCTATTTATACTTAACAAATAGAGATGATTGTCCATGTGAGTGGACCAATTTCAACTTACCAGCATGCTCACCGAGACTTTTATCCAAATATAATAAATTCATGTATATTGAATAGATCATGACATTTCAAATAACCAATAAATGTGTTACATTTTTAGAAGTCCCAAAGACTTCACATTACCCTTGAAATGACTCTTTAGTTAATGGCTTGGTAAAAGAATCCGAAGCATAACACATTTAAAGATATGTTCAAGATTTATCATTTTCTTGTCAATAATATCCCTTATGCTTGCCTTTGCTGTGATATTTAGAATCCTTAAAAAAATTATACTAGTTGATTATCACAATACATTATAACAGGGCTCCCACTGCCCTCAATTCTCAGATGAATCAAGAACCTTCATAACTAGATAACTTCTTATGCAACAATTGCACAAGTCACATACTCAAATTTCATTATCGACAGCGCTATACAAGCCTGTTTCAACAGGACTACACAAACCTATTTCGATAGTGCTACACAAGCTTGTTTCTTTCTCATGAGATGATGTCACCATTCAGTAAGAAGGTATAACTAGATATGGATTTTCTGTCATCAAGGTCTCTTGCCCAATATGTATCGGTATAACCCTTCAGGCTCAGAACTGAAAAAATAATTATCATCTACTTGCCCACTAGAAATGTATGATAAGTTAAAATTTGAAAATGAAAATTTGAAGATTCAAATTAAAAATTTTAAAAACAACTATTCATGTTCATGATATTCACAAAATTTAAAATTTAAATATCATGGAAAACCTAATTGGTATACAGATTTCACAGGAGCCAAATTATAAAAAATCTCAAATCAGATGTTTTATCTAAGTTTTTAATAAACCCTGTTGGTAAAAATTTATATTGGGTTCCAAATATATTTTAAACTGTTGATTTTCTTTTGAGTAAATTAATTTTGACAATTAATGCTTTATCTTGTTATTTTTTTGACAACTACTTGTAGGAAAAATAATGTAAATTTTTTTTATAAGCAGTGCTCTATCTAAAAAATATTTTCGAATTTATTTTCATTCGAAATCATGGTTTTAAATGATAAAAATACTTTAAAATTAATTTTATCGAATCTGAATTTTCTAAATCTGTTCTAAAACCTTGAGAAATTATTTTCTAAATTGTCAAACTAAAATTCAAAAAATGTTAAAAAACTTTGATAATTTTCTATAAACTATTTATTGTTTTCCCTTAACATTTTAAGTTATTGATGTGATCAAAGGAGGAGAAGTATTGTTAAGTTAAAGGGTAGACTCTAATTTCATTTTTTTTTGTGCTTATACTGCTATATATTTATTCATGTTTTTTATATTTGTTTACCCTAACGATTTTGGCTAATCGATTACGGTTCGAATTCTAGCCGTTGAACGGCTAAATCCTACGTGGTAATCGATTCAGAAACCCTAGGCGTCGGGTATAAGGTCTTTCGCGCAGGTTTTGGCCGCAACTCTTCTTCCTCCTTCCATGCCATTTCAAGAGAAGCTTTGAGGCTTAGTGTTGCTGCACTTCCAAAGTTCTAGAGGCGATCACAAGCTTGAAGATAGCAAGAAAAGCAAAGTGTGAGCTTATTCATTGGAAATCTTGTAAGATTTCTTTTGTATTTGCTTTGTTCTTGTTGTATCTTTGTAACAAGCTTGTAAGAGGTTTCTCCACCTCAAGAAGGAGACTTTCATAGTGTATGAGAGTGTGAGGAGAGTGGATCCTTGGATTAGTCACCCGACCGGGGTGGATACCAAGTAAATCCTTGTGTTAGCGATTGCTTGAAGTCTTCCGCCACGACAAATCTTCTACAAGCGAATCGAAGCTAATCACCCCCCCTCTAGCTCGCTAATCGGTCCCAACAAGTGGTATCAGAGCGAGGTTGCTCTTCATTGGACTCATCGCCAAGAGGGCAAGAGCTAGAGGAAGAAGAAGAAGTTGGAAGAAACCCTAATTTCAAGAAGTCATCATCAAGAGGGTTCAACTTCAAAGATGGAGTTCGGCTACGACACTAGGGCACCTCCACCATTTGACAAGGCAAATTTCGATCTTTGGAAATCAAAGATTGAAAATTTCTTCATGATGGAGATAGAGCAATGGTTTGCTCTAATGGAGGGTTTTGAAGCTCCAACAAGCTCAAAAGGAAAGCTCCTCAAGAAAAGAAAATGGAATGAGGAGCAAATCAAGAGATGCGAAGCCAATGACAAAGTGACCAAGTTATTGGTCAATCTTCTGCCGAGCAACGTCTTGAACAAAATTGGAGAATTCAAAGATGCCAAAGAGCTTTAGAGCAAATTGGCAATACTTCATGAAGTTCCCTCCACTCTACCAAATCAAGACAAATTCGAAGAGGGAAATTCATCAAGTGAAGAGGACTCAGAAGTTGAGAGGTGCTAAACATCCGAAGATGAAGCTCAAGAAGCCTCCACCTCAAGGGTTGAAGAGGAGCAAAATTTGACATTGACGCCGGAACAAGAAAAGGTGTCAACATCATCCAAGGTCAATGGAGAAGAAGAAGAAGTCTCCACCTCTAGGATTGAGGGGGAGCAAAGGTCATTGACTCCGGAAAAAGAAGAAGTATCTACTTCCGGATCGAGTGAAGAGTCATGTGCCACCCCTACAAGCAAAAGTATAAAAATTTCAATTTGTAAAAATAAAGATCATATCATTTGCTTTGAGTGTAGGGAAAAAGGGCACTACAAAAGTAAGTGTCCTACTTTGGTCAAGAAGAAGGTGCAAGTGGCACCCAAGACCAACGAGAAGCTAAAGGAGGTCGGCCCCGTGGCAAAGAAGGATAAGAAGCACATTGTGTGCTTCTCATGCAAGCAAAAAGGACATTATCGAAACCAATGTCCAAACGGGAAGAATCCGACCAAAACAAAGAAGAGGAGCTCAAATCAAGGGGGAGCCTCCAAGATGAAGACTAAGGTACCATTAGGTAATGGTACTTATTCTCATCATGATAATATGCATGATAGAGATAATTTTTATTATTTTAATACTATTTATCATGAAAATAGGAGGTATGAAAATCCTAAGGAAAACTATAGAGCTTTCCATGCTAGGACTACTACCCCTAAGGATAGGGAAGATTTTAGAGCATCTAAGGGTAGACCTATCCAAAATAAGGCCAAGAAGAACAATCACCAAGGCTATACTAGAAAGCCAAGCCTTGAGGAGGTAATGATTGAAAATCAAGTTTTGAGGTCAAAACTTGATAAATTAGAAAAATCCCTTAAGAAAATAGAAAATCTATTAAAGGGATCAAAAGGTCAAAACCTAGATTTAGGAAGTCAAGGACCTTCTAGGAGCAAGAAAGGTTTGGGATACAAACCTAAAACTAAGGATGATGGTCCATCCTACCATAGAGTTCCATATAGGTATGAAACTCAATCTAGGTCAAGAAGTCAAGTCAAGGTTGCAAGGGAAGCCATCCCTAGAGTTGACCAAGACAAGACAAAGGTGACTAAGGCTTCGGAAAAGCCTAAGAAAGTCTTTAGGAAGGTATCAAGGGAAGTCATCCCTAGTGAATACCTAGAACACTCTAGGAGCACCAATAGGTGTTGGGTTCCTAAGAGTGTGTTTGCCACACCCTAGATAGGTCTAGGGAGTGTCAACTCAAATGGGAAGGGTAGTTAACCCAACCTTGATGAAGTTGGCACTTTGGGACGTTTTCAAGGAGTTATTTCCCTTGAAAATGAAGGAATCAAGTATTTACTCTAGGAGGAGTAAAATTGTGCCAAACTATATTTTTGGAAGAGTGAACATGATAAAGTTGACACAACTAGGTTAGAATCCAAAGATAGGCCAAGTTGGGGACTTTTGACATTATCTTGGAAATTAGGGGCAAAGTTAGGATTATCAATGGCTTAGCGATGAGTTATTGATACTTAGATAGGAAATCTAGGTACCTTCCTTTTTGCTATTATGCCATGTTTTGAATGCCCTATCACATGCCATGACATCATATTTTCTCATTCATATTTATTATGAAAATATTATATGTCATGTCAAACATGCATAAATTTAATTTTTATTGAAATTAAGGACATTGGCATTAATTGACATCCTAGGTGGATGATCAAAGTTTATAAGGCCTAGATAGAAATACATGAACCCTTAGATTAGGGAGAACATGACCTTCACATCTCACTAAGACTATAAGATGACTTGTATGTGTTTTTGAGACACATTAGAAACAAGTGAGATGTTAGGAAGATGAACAAAACTCAAAGTGTTGATAAAGTACACTTATTGGAGTTTTAGGTTCATCATAACATGAATTTAAATGAACTCCAATCATTGGGAAAGCTAATGTACAAGTCATGTGCATTTAGCCCAAGGAACATGATTGGAAATTATTTGTGAAAAACATTTTAAAACTATCTTGGAAAACCTTGATGAAGACTATCTTTTGATAGCACTCATCATTGATAAAATGGATACAAAACAATGAAAAACATTGAAGTATTTCAATGGTTTCCAATTTTGTGTCAATCTTTGGAAAAGGAGGTTATTTTCATAGAAAATTATTTTTCCTTGATAATATATGGTATAAATAATGTCTACACAAAATTTTAGGATTTTTGGAATTTTGTAGAATTATTGAGGAGTTTCTGAAATTCGAATCTGAAATTGTTTTCAGAAATCAAAACTCCCAATCGATCGGGTGATCGATTAGGACATAAGACAATCGATTGGTCAATCGATTGGTAGAACTTTTTGCGAGCACAGAAGCTCGCGTAGTCGATCTGTTGATCGATTACAGTGAGCCATAATCGATCAGTTGATCGATTAAGGCAGGTCGTAATCGATTGGTTCCCAACACCAATCGATTGGTGAGACTGAAACTGTCAGTTTTCAGTCCATTAACCCATTTTTGAGTAACCTACTAATCCCTAACCACTTGAAATACTTTTATAAGTATATTTGGGTAAATTTCATTGTGAAATCAAAAAGGGAAATGGTTTGGTGAACATTTAAGGGTTAAGGAGAGACTTTGATTCAAGTCTTGAATCCCAAAATCTCAAAACCTCAAGTTGAGTTTTTCTAAAGGTTTAGGAACTCAAAACTCATTGTTGGTGCAATGATAGAGGTTTAGAGCATGTTTTGAGGGGGAGGTCTTCCTTAAAGACATGTGTTTGAATTTTATTTTCTAAGGATGAAGATTTGGGAATCTTCATGAGTGCTCAATGTTGAGCACTAGATTAAAATGAAAGGTTGGAGACTTTCATTGGGTTGCCTTTGACCATATAGACTCTCGGGGAGAGTTTTTGATGTGTGTCAAAGGGGGAGAAAAAGCGTGAAAGGCTAATAGGGATTAGTCTTTTTCAAACATATTGTCAAACATCAAAAAGGGGGAGATTGTTGGTGCAATCTTTGTTAGGTCAGGGTTGACCTAGTTTGACTAAGCTTGGGTGAGCTTAGGTCTAATAAGCTTGGTAAGCTTATAGTATGGTCGTATGTTTCGATGTTTGATAATAATGTTTGAGTGGTCATGATGTGTAAGTCAAGTGGGTCAAGGTTGACTGGAGGCTTAACTGGGGAAAGACCTAGTGGGACTATGCACACCTAGTGGGACTAGGTGAAATCCAGGTAGATCAGGGAGATCGTACGCTGGCAAGTAAAAAGACCTAGTGGGAAGTCCAGCTGGATCGGGGAGATCGCAGGCTGACAAGTAAAAAGACCTAGTGGGACTAGGCACACCTAGTGGGACTAGGTGAAGTCCAGCTGGATCGGGGAGATCGCAGGCTGGCAAGGTAAAAGTCTACCTAGAGACTAGACCTAACTGGAGGGTTAGGTGAAGCTGGTTGGGAACCAGGTTAAGTCCGAGCTGGGAGCTAGGCAGTAGAAATCCAGGTTGGTCAAAGGGGATGACCGGACACTTGGTAGGGGATCCTAGACTTGTGAAAACAAGTTAGGTTGGACTCAATCGATTGGGTAATCGATTGGTTGAATCGATTGGAGGATCGATTAGGGTTGTTTGCGCGAGAGAACAGAAGGGCCCTGAATCGATTGGGTAATCGATTCAGGGCTCTGGTAATCGATTGGCTAATCGATTAAGGTGTCTCTTGATCGATTAGGGTAATCGATCACAGAGGTTTACGCGAGAGAGCAGAGAGGCTCTGAATCGATTGGGTAATCGATTTAGGGCACTGGTAATCGATTACGGTTCGAATTCTAGCCGTTGAACGGCTAAATCCTACGTGGTAATCGATTCAGAAACTCTAGGTGTCGGGTATAAGGTCTTTCGCGCAGGTTTTGACCGCAACTCTTCTTCCTCCTTCTATGCCATTTCAAGAGAAGCTTTGAGGCTTAGTGTTGCTGCACTTCCAAGGTTCTAGAGGCGATCACAAGTTTGAAGATAGCAAGAAAAGCAAAGTGTGAGCTTATTCATTGTAAATCTTGTAAGATTTCTTTTGTATTTGCTTTGTTCTTGTTGTATCTTTGTAACAAGCTTGTAAAAGGTTTCTCCACCTCAAGAAGGAGACTTTCATAGTGTATGAGAGTGTGAGGAGAGTGGATCCTTGGATTAGTCACCCGACCGGGGTGGATACCAAGTAAATCCTTGTGTTAGCGATTGCTTGAAGTCTTCCGCCGTGACAAATCTTCTACAAGCGAATCAAAGCTAATCACCCCCCCTCTAGCTCGCCAATCGGTCCCAACAGTAAGTACCCCAGGTTGGTTTTGATGTGGCCAACCGATTTAAGTTAGGTCATGATGTTTTTAATCCTTGTGTCTAAGTGTACAGGAACTTAGGAGTGCAGGAAGTCGAGCAAAAGGCGTAGCAGTCGAGAAGGATGGCATTGAAAGGGAGTCGATGAGCTCGGTGCATCTGAGGGATGTGAAGCTATGCGGAAGAGTATACCGGTGGAGCGAGAAGGATGCGCGCGGCGTCCGAGGGACGAGAAGCCGGGAGGAAGGATGCTCGAGGGGCGAAAGGCCAGAGTCGGGTTCAGGTGAGCCTAACTCCGGTTAGCCATAAATCACCCAAGAAGACTGGAAGTCAGACTGGAGAGTGGTCAGCGTTTGCTGACCAAAACAACCACTATCGGGGGCTCGTGAGCATACGGGCGTCCAAGCACTTGGGCGACCCTGTGTTATCAGGCGCCCGAGAGACTAATCTTAGCCATTTGCGAACGTTGCTCTCTGGATAAACATCAGGCCATGTGTCAGGCGCCCAAGAGCACTCGGGCGCCCTATAAATGCCACATTAGCAAACGGATAACTCTGCCCGGGGCTATAAATAGACCTCTGTAACTCAGTTTCATTCATTCCAAGTATTAACAAACTAGTTTGGTATAATCTATCTTTCTTTTTCTAAGCTTTCCATGTGTAAGAGGCTTCTCCGCCCGAAGAGTTTTATTCGGGAGAATCGACCCATATTCAGCCTTGGATTAGCAACCTCCTCGATTGCAAACCAAGTAAAATCCGGTTGCCTCTTTATTTACTGTTTACTTCATTTGTTTATGTTATTTTTTGATCTAACTAACTTCTTTGTCAAAGATAGACAAAAGAATTGAGTTTTCTTTTCAGGGGCAATTCACCCCCTCTTGCTGACCTTCGATCACCCTCATTATATCTCAAGTATTAGCTTATTCTTTTATCCTCATTAGAACTGATCTAATTGGATGTCTTAATGTTATTGTTTAATTTAAGTTCATTTAATTTTAAGTTAAACTTATTGATCAAACAAATTAGACTGGTTATAATTTGGACCAAACTAATTTGATTAAACCAACCAATAGTTTAAACCAGACCTGACCTGATTAGACCAAACTAATCTGGTTAAACCAATAAATGATTTGAACCAAACTCGATATGATTGGACTGAACTGATTTGGTTAAATCAATAAATGGTTTAAACTAGATCATGATCTGATTAAACTAAACTGATCTGATTAAACTAACTAATAATTTAAATTAAATCATGATCTGATTGAATTAATTATTCAAGTCTAAGTCTAAATCAAACTAGTACTGTAAGATGTGTTCATAGAACTCAATTTCTATTTAATCGATTAAATAGTTCTAATTTGAATAAATGGAAAAAGTTAATCGATTAAGTCAAAGTTTACTCGATTAAAGAGAAGTGAAATCGATTCACTCCTCTTTTTGATATTTGATTTTCTAAATCAAACTTTTTCTCCGTTTAATTTATTACACAATCTGTTTTAATCGATTAAATGAAAATCCAATTTAATCGATTGCTTCTCTATTTCAATCGATTAAAACCTTCTCTTTCGCGACGAATGTGAGGTCACCGACTACAACGATCACTCACCGTTGGCCTACCAAGGTCGTCGCCAGCACTCGCCGGCCACAGATGTCGATCGCCAACCATCCTACATGGTTGCCGGTGGCCGCACGACCGCAACTAACGCGGTTGTCGTGATCCCTTCGCAATGCAGTTGCTCGCGAAATTGCAATGTAGTTGTTAGAACGCGACGCATTTCATAGCCCATGATGCACGCGCCAACGTCAATTGATAGCTGTCGGCCGATGGTGCGTGGTTAGTGCTCGGACACGATTCTGCACATGTGAAGTTCAAAAATCGCGATAGAGAGTCACGATTTCCCGACGCTTGGGATTTCTCTCCACCGAACCCGCTCAGATATCATTGTTGCATTTCTAAAGCATGAAATTACATAAATAAATTCTGTAAATCTAAACACTTACAGTGTTCATCACTTAGAGAAGAATCAGAGGTGGACTTGATTGATGCAGTCTGACCTGATTGTTGTTTTGATGTTGACACCGATTAAAGTTTGGTTGAGTGAGAATTGAGATCAGATAGTTAAGTTCTAATTAAGTGTAAATGAGTCGGAGAGGGCTCGGTAGCTCGTTCTCCGGACTTAGGTCAGAGAGGGTTCGGTAGCTCGTTCTTGTTGGAACCCGGATGGCTAGAGAGGGGGGGGGTTGAATATAGCCAATCACTTGGACTTTAAAGACTTAACGAATTTCTGCACTTCACTTTGTTAGTAGCACAGCGGAAGTATGAAACCAGAGTATGCAGAAAACAGAAAACGAAGGGAAACAAACACAACTAGCAAGATCGCTAACAAGGAGGGTTTACAAGGTTCGGGGATAACTTGCCCCTACTCCTTGGCGTGCCCTTAAGGTGGGCGATCCCTTGATCGTCGGCAGATCAAGCCCCGGTTATCACCGGATAGAAAGCAACCTCCTTCTCGGTGGAGAAACCTCTCCACAGCGTCTCAATCACAGATATATGTTTAAGCACAATGAAACAACGAGAAAGATCTTACTTAGCACTTAGCAAAGACAAGAACACAGCAAGCTCCCTCAGAGCTCCACCCAGCGACGATCTCACGCAAGAGCCTTCTCCTCGTGTCTTCTCGCTGTTGGACTCGAAGCTTCTTGTTCCTTCCTTCAAGTGCACAAGCAAGGGCTGGTTGCTTCTCAGATCTCAATGGCTTGCTCAAGGTATGATGGAACAGCAAGAACACAAGCACGTCACAAGCCAAAAACTTAGCAGCAATACTGATTCACAGAGTTGTTGTTGTTGAAGACTACCCGCACCCAGTGCTTAAGTCTTCCCCACATAGCTTCAGGTCACCATCCCACAGCAACCTCTAGCTACTCTTCCTGCAACCACCAGCCACCACTGAGCCCTTCTGGACCTCCTGAGCTCCCCTCAGATCAGCCCCAGACAGCAGCTCCAGCCAGCGCCAGCGCCCGTTGCAACCTGGAATGGAAAACAGACAAACCTGCTCCAAGGAAAGCCTCCATTGACTTCTTCTTGAGTGTTTGAAACCTTCCCTGTCACCTGCAGCTTCATCAGATCATTAGAGCAGCATATCAAACAGAAAATCAACCATCAGAGATTAAACGCAGAGAATCGGATATGTTCAGACGCGATCAGAGCGTTTGACAGTGCATTTTGAATTAAAGTGATCGGTCACCGGACCGATCAGAGAGCCTCCTGATCGGTCACCAGACCGATCAGGCTAGGTCTGGATCAATCAGGATTCGTTCTGATCGATCCCCAACGCTCAATCAGAAATCGCGACTTCTTTGGGATTCTCCTAGATCGATCACCAGACCGATCCCAGGTTGTGGATCGATCACCAGACCGATCCACCTCATTATAGGTCGATTTCTGAGCTTCGTAGTCTAAACCTCCTGATCGGTCACCTGACTGACTAGAGGGTCTCCTGATCGGTCACCAGACCGATCAGATCATGACCAGACCGATCAGGCTTCGTCCTGACCGATCTTAGTGAGGAACCCGCGAAGCTAGATCGTTCTCCAGAACGATCTACACAGTGAGTCAGATCGGTCACCAGACCGATCAGGAGTAGATCAGCAGGGGAACTCAACCTCACTGTGTGTTCCCTGATCGGTCACCAGACCGATCAGGAGCCAAGCAGTGGGTGAAACGCATACTCCCTGATCGGTCACCAGATCGATCAGGAGCCGCACAGTAGGTTCTCAACCTCACTGTGTGCTCCCTGATCGGTCACCAGACCGATCAGTCATTGCTGGATCGGTCACCGGACCGATCCACTATGGAGCAGCGTGCCAGCTTCCCTGATCGATCACCAGACCGATCCAGGGACTCAACCTAGCCCTCCAAGCTAGGTTTTCATCCACCTTAGCCCTCCAAGCTAAGGATTTTTCACCTAATCCTCCAAGTTGGGAATTTGCACCTAACTCTCCAAGTTAGGACTTTTCACCTAGCCCTCCAAGCTAGGACTTTTCACCCAACCCTTCCGAATTAGGACTTTTCCAGACCTAGCCCTCCAAGCTAGGACCTGACCCTCCAAGCCAGGACTTTTTCACCTAACTCTCCAAGATGGGAATTTGCACCTAACCCTCCAAGTTAGGACTTTTAACCTAGCCCTCCAAGCTAGGACTTTTCACCCACCTCTTCTGAATTAGGACTTTTCAATACCTAGCCCTCCAAGCTAGGATTTACCACACCTAACCGTCCAGGTTAGAATTTCCCAACACCTAGCCCTCCAAGCTAGGATTTTCCATAACATGCCTGATCTTCGATCAGGACTTAACCATAATCAATAATCATCAACCTAAACTAAAATCGGTGTCAACACCAAAACAACAATTAGGGTCAGACTGCATCAACAATCTCCCCCTTTTTGTTGTTTGACAATCCGATTTTAAGTTTAGGGATTCTCAATCAATTTCTCAACTTTCAGAATCATAGGAGAATCAAGATCCTCCCCCTACAATATAATCATTCTAAACTTAACCAACCACACTCTCCCCCTTTGTCGAACACCGAAAAGGGTCTAGAGGGGCTGATAAGTTCGACTATACTCCCCCTCAACCCTAGGGGTATCCCAAAACACCAAAGATGTAATTTATTTTATTTTGGAAAACATATGATCACATATGACAGGAATAGAGCATGGCAAAACAGGCATATGTATCATTGAGACATGTCATCATAAGCAAAACCATCATAAGCATGAGGAGGGAAAAGCAAAATATCCAACGATACATCATCCAAAAAAGTCAAGTCATAGTCAAGTCAACAAAACCAACAATGAAACGGATGCATACAGATGCATCGAAGTCAGAGCATGCGAGGCACACGACCATCAGAATCAAGTCATAAGGCATACAACCTTAGAGTCATACAACCTAAATGGTCAAAACAACACAAGCAGAAGCAGAGGACATCCAATTTCAACTGTCAGCGGGGTGGTCGTCATCCTGCATGAGATCATCCATCGTGGCATCAACAGTCCCAGGTGCGGTACTGGCAGAGGGCGCACCTCCAGGGAATGTGTGTCTGTGCCACTCATCGTACCACGTCCGCTGCAATGTCTAGACTCCAGAGACAGTAGACTCCACCCTGGCCAATCTGCGATCGAAGGACCGGAACTCCGAGCGGATCTCCTCTCGATGGAGCTCCCTTAAATGAAGATCCTGTTGGATGGTTCACTCGAAATCTGAAATCTGCCAGCGCAGATCTGGCTCGGGCTCATAGTTGTACTCAGCATCAGCAGCAAGAGCCTCATGAGGTGCAGCAGCCTCGGGTGATGTCTGAAAATGTGGTGCGCCTCCAGGTAGCTCACCGAGACCTCTCCCATCTTTCCAAACTAAAACCCCATCGCGATCCCGTATGATGATGCCGGACTTGGCAAATGCCCGCCGACTAAGTCTGTAGTCCTGTCGGACCATGGGCACGGTCCTGCCCTTGGTGACATCAACACCTACTGACATAAGCCAGTCAGTGATGATATGACCAAATGACATATAGACTGTGTGGAGACTCGGCTCTCGATAGGACAAAATGGACTGAAAAATGTTCTCCATGATATCGAAGTCCATGCGGCAATGCATGCCGTAGAGCATCAGGCAATGATAGAAACGGATCTCAGACAAAGGCTTGGAAGTGATTGGAAGGATACAGTTTGTGATGATCTTGAACAAGACGTAGTCAGTGGGAGAGAGACGAAGTGCTGCAAAGGTAGGAAAGTCAGGACCCAACTCATCGAGACCGGCTGGGCGAGGATGGCCAAAGAAATGCTGATAGATGGAGTCGGAGGTAACATCTGCAAAAGGGGCCAGCAGAGGATCAGGGAGCTCGGGATAGATCGAATAGAGGTTGGGTGATCGTCGACCACCTAAGTACTCCGCTAAGATCTCATACTGGAAATCAAGGTTCTTCTTGCCGACTCGAGTAGTGAACTCGAAGCCCCCCTGAGGACCTTGCTGAAGGTTGTTGTAAAATTCAGAGACTAGGTCGTAATTGATAGTTCTCTCCAAGGAAAGAAGAAAACCCAGGTTATAGAAAGTGACGATCTCCATGACGGAGGGGCAATACTCAGTTAGGAAAGGGGCATCAATGGATCGGCAGGGTAGCAACTTAAAGGTCCTTGATTGGAAAGCCTGTTCACAGGCAGTATTGGGAAAGCGGGAGCTTGAAGAAGGCTGAGGCCTTCTGGAGGGTGCAGATGAAGAGGGGGCTTTCCCCTTGGAGCTACCCTCAACACCTTCTTTACCCTTAGAAGATTTTCTAGAGATTGAAATCGGTCATGGAGTCAAGTTGATCAAGATGTAATCAAAGACCCAATTTGAGAACGTGATCAAGACACAATGATTAAATGAACACAAAAACCATACATGAGTTGGCCATGGTATAAGATAATCAAGTGAATAACATTGAATTGATCAAGGGTAAGATATGGCACAGATGGGTCACGGCCAAAACAAGAGGTCACGGTACAACAAGAAAAGAAAGACCACGATTAGCGCAAATACATATATTATGAACCGATTTGCAAGAAAAACTAAGCCAAAGACTCACTTTGGTGCCATTGGTGAAGTTCTTGTAGTCTGGAAGTGAAACGGCTTGCGCAGGAGAAACTTGCGGCGCAAGAGGTAATCGCAAGGCTCTTCAGCGAGAGAGAAACTCGCAGGAAGAAGACAGAGCTCGGAAGAACCCTCTTAGAACCGCACGCACACACTCACGAGAGGAAGATGAAGGCACTGGGAAAGCTCTCGCACACACAAGGTAGCGCAAGTGGGAGGTTTCGGCGCTAGGGTTTGGCAATGAGAGGTTTTTCGCAAAGTAAATCGGTTGGTGGATCGGTCCACCAACCGCAATTTAATGTGATTGAACGGATCACCATTCAATCCGATAGCGCCCAGACCGATCAGGATATAACCTGATCGGACTGACCTGGGCCTGATCAGTCGGGTGACCGATCAGACGTGCTCCTGATCGATCGGTAGATCGATCAGGACACGAACAGTAGGGTTCGGAGAGGAACCTGTGAGCCCCCTGATCGGTCTGTGGACCGATCCCAATCAGGGTGCCAGATCGGTCCAGGGATCGATCCAGATTAGCACAGAGTATTTAGCCGAGAGTTCGCAAAGTCTCTGCTAACCCCTCTGATCGGTCTGTGGACCGATCAACTCAGTAGGTAGCCAGATCGGTTCGAGGACCGATCAGCTCTATTCCTGATCGGTCCAGTGACCGATCAGGGTTCCTGAAATTCCCTGATACGATCTGAAACGTTCAGTTTCAGGCTTTCCCACGATTTTTAAGGAATCTGATGAAAGGTATCAAACTTGGAAGTGATTCCTTGACTAAAGATTGATCCCTAAACAAGGATCCAGGGTTCTTATGGTTCAATAATCACTTTGCTCCATCCAAGTGGAGTCAAACTCAATCAACAAACATTCACACAAATTTTACCCAAGATTGTATCATAATCAAGTTTCCAATAAGTTCCCTTGATTGGAATGTCCAAGTATGATCATGGAGCCAAGTACACATATGTTATGCATTGGATTTCCCCATACTTGGTCACCGAAGTGATTATTATCTCGTCAACTTAATTTCTCAAGGGATGCATTGACATTTTGAGAAATTGAGTTGATCCTAACATCTCACCCCATTTCTAGCAAACAAAAATATTTTGGTAAACCTTATAGTTTGTGTAAGATGCCCCCAAAGTTACCTAATTATTTCCCAACAGTTTCAAAGTAGTCATAGAGGGTTTTGAATGCATTTTGAAAACTATGAAGCGCGACACATTCCCAACTCCCTTCTTAAGAAACTAAACTCATTTTCAGGGAGTGGTTTAGTTAAAATGTCAGCTAGATTTGATTTGGACTCTACATGTGAGAGTACAATATCTCCCCTAGCTACATGATCCCTAATGAAGTGGTGACGCACCTCAATATGTTTAGTCCTAGAATGATGGACTGGATTTTTGGTTAGGTTAATTGTGCTAATGTAGTCACATAACACTTGCACACCCTTGTAACTCAATCTATAGTCCTCTAAAGTATGTATCATCCACAACAATTGTGACACGCTCTCTCCCATAGCGATATATTCTGCCTCGGTCGTGGAGAGAGCAACACAATGTTGCTTCCGACTTGACCAACTTACTAGAGATGAACCTAAGAATTGGCAACCCCCACTTGTGCTTTTTCGATTCAACTTACATCCAGCGTAGTCGGAATCCGTATAGCCAATTAAATCAAAAGATTCGGTACGGGAGTACCATAGACCGACACCAATTGTGCCTTTGAGATATCTCAAAATTCGCTTAACAGCGATTAAGTGAGATTCCTTGGCACAAACTTGATACCTAGCGCACATACCTACAGTAAATAGAATATCCGGTCGACTAGCTGTGAGGTATAGCAAGCTACCTATCATGCTTCGGTATTGAGTCAAATCAACGGGTTTACCACTCTCATCATTGTCTAATCTCGTGTTTGTGGCCATGTGAGTGGTTACCTCTTTTGAATCACTCATGTTGAATTATCGAAGCATTTCTTGTGTATACTTTGATTGATGCACATGGATTCCATCACGAGTTTGCTTGATTTCGAGACCAAGGATGAAAGTTAACTCTCCTACTAGACTCATTTCAAATTCACTTTCCATGTGTCCAATGAATTCATTTAAATAGCCCTTATTATTTAAGCCACAAATTATGTCATCGACATACACTTGGGCTACAAAGATATTGTCACCATCTCTACGTAGAAATAGTGTAGGGTCTATTTGACCTCTAACGAAGCCTTTCTCGATTAAGAATGTCGACAACCGCTCATACCAAGCCCGAGGTGCTTGTTTAAGGCCATAAAGGCTTTTTTGAGCTTAAACACGTGATTTGGAAATTCGGAATTCTCAAACCCCGGTGGTTGTTTAACGTAGACCTCTTCTCTAATTAGACCATTTAAAAAGGCCGATTTGACATCCATTTGATATAACTTGAAACCTCGATGTGCTGCAAATGCAAACATCAATATGATGGACTCTAATCGTGCCACGGGAGCATAGGTCTCATCATAATCAAAGCCTTCAACTTGACTATAGCCCTTGGCTACTAAGCGTGCCTTGTTTCTAATGATTTCTCCCTTATGGTTCAATTTGTTTTTGAAGACCCATTTGGTTCCAATGATGGTGGTCTTCTTAGGTGTAGGAACTAAGTCCCAAACTTGACTCCTTTCGAATTGACTTAGTTCATCTTACATTGCAATGATCCAATCGGGATCATTTAATGCTTCATCAATTTTTCTAGGTTCAATTTTGGAAATTAGAGCAACTTCATTAGCCTCATTTCTAAAGAATGATTTAGTCCTAACCCCATGATGGATGTCTCCAACAATTTGATCTTGGGGATGACTAGAGGCTAATCTAGTTTGCCTCAGTGTTGGTGGTGCTTCTTGAATGGGTTCACTAGACACAAGCTCAGCCTCAGGATCCGGCTGATCAATGGGTTGTCTAGGCTCACCGTCATCGGATTCATCACCATCAACAACATTTGGACTCTCATTCAAGCTTAGTCTCCTAAGCTCGAATTGGACTTCATCTTCTGGTTGACCATTAACTTTTGGAATTTCTTCAAAGACAACATCAGAAGATTCTTCAACTAATCTAGATTTCTTGTTGTAGACTCGATAGACTTTGCTAATTAAGGAATACCCGACTAATATCCCTTCATCAGCTTTTGCCGTGAACTTTCCAAGGTGGTCGTTGGTGTTTAGGATGAACACCTTACAACCAAACACCCTAAGATGTTTAACTGTAGGTGGTTTCCCAAACCAAAGTTCATGGGGAGTCTTTCCTAAGAACCTATGAACGAGGACTCGGTTTTGCACATAGCAAGCTGTATTTACAGCTTCAGCCCATAAGTAACTCGGGAGTGAGTACTCATTAATAATGCTTCGTGCAGCCTCTTGTAGAACACGGTTCTTCCTCTCTATAACACCATTTTGTTGTGGTGTTCTAGGAGTAGAGAACTCATGTCTATACCCTCTATCTTGACAAAATTCTAAAAATCGTTGATTTTGAAATTCACCTCCATGATCACTTCTAATTGTCTTAATGGTTGATGATTTTCATTTTTAACTCTTCTACAAAAGGAAATGAAGGTATCTAAGGTTTGGTCCTTATATTTTAAAAAATAAGTCCATGTATATCAAGTGAAATCATCAATGATCACAAAGCAATATCTACTACCATTCAATGATATGATAGTACTACAATCAAATAAATCCATGTGAAGTAAATCTAAAGCGGTAGATGTACTTACAACGCTTTTACCTTTATGTGCAGATTTTGTTTGCTTACCCATTTGACATGCATCACAAAGTTTATCTTTTTCGTACTTGATGCTTGGTAAACCACGAACTAATCCCTTGTTGACCAACTTCCGGATGTTCTTCATGTTCACATGTGCTAGCCTCCGGTGCCAAAGGGTAGACTCTTCTTCTTTTGACATGAAACACTTAGCAAGAGCATTAGTAGCACTTTTAAATGAAACTTGATAGATATTGTCTACTCTTGTTCCTACTAGTACCGTGTCCAAGGTGTCATGTTGTCTAACTAGACATTGACTTGGTTGGAAATCAATTGTGTAACCCGTGTCACACAATTGACTGACACTTAGGAGATTAAATGTCATCCCCTTGACTAGAAGGGCATTTGAAATTCTAAGACATTTGGATATTTGAATGTCCCCTATTCCTATGACCTTAAGACTACCATTGTTACTAAATGAAACATTACCTCTACTTTTCTTGTGAAGTGTGGTAAACAATGATCTATCCCCGGTCATGTGTTTGGAGAACCCACTATCAACGAACCAAGTTGATAGATGCTCTCCCTCAATCATAACCTACACAATTCGAAAAATAGAAGTTTTAGGTACCCAAACCTTGGGACCTAAAGAATCAACTAGACAAGACTTAGGCACCTATGCCTTGACAACTTTCTTTTGATCCTTGGGTGTCCTAGATTGTCTCATATCGGTCCTAGACATAAGAGACACAAATGAGGGTTCTTTAGGACGGTAACCAATACCGGCCCTATTGTAGACTGCCCTTTGGGCATTCAAGATCATGTCTAGGGTTTTAGAGCTAGTCGAGAATTTTTCAAGAATATTCTTGAGTTTCTCAACTTCACTCTTTAATGTTTTGTTTTCAACTACTAGCAAATCATCATGCAAATCATCTTCATCCTCAACCTTAGAGGATTTCAAATGTTCAACTTCAAGCTTCAATGATTTAATTTCATCCTCTAACATTTTAATATGCAAATCATCAATGTTATCATCCCTAGATAATTTCAATTGATCAATTTCTAATTGCAATGCTTTAACCTTATTTTTTAACTTCTTTAGCATATTGGTTAAACATACAATTGCTCTATAACATTTTTCAAGCTCGGGAGAAGTTACCTCTTCATCATCCGAAGATGATGAAGCCGTGTTTGAGGAGTTGGAAGATTCATCACTGCTCTCCTCTCCAAGAGCCATGAGTGCCACATGCCTTGTGCTCTTCTCCTCCTTTTCTTCATCCGATGAGCTTGAGGATGACTCATCCCAAGTGACCTTCAAAGCCTTCTTCTTCTTCTTGGACTTTTCTTCTTTCTTTTTAGATTTCTCCTTCTTCTTCTTTAGTTTTGGACATTCATTCTTGAAATGCCCTTTCCTACCACATTCAAAGCAAGAAGCATTAGTCTTATCAAGTTTGGCTTCACTAGAGTTACCTCTACTCTTGAAGCGTCGACCCCTTCTCATCATCCTTCTCACAAAGTTCGCCATCTCGGAGGATGAGGAGCCGCTGCCATCTTCTTCGGAATCGGACTCGGATTCGGAGGAGGATGAAGATGAAGTGACTTCCTTCTCCTTCTTCTTCTTGTTGGATCGGTCCCCTGCAACTAAGGCAATCCCCTTCTCCTTGGGGCCTTTGTTAGCCATTTCATGCAATTCCATTTCACAAAATAAATCATCTAACTTAACAATTGATAAGTCCTTAGAGACTTTGTAGGCATCCACCATGGATGACCACAAAGCATTCCTTGGAAATGCTTTTAGTATATACCTCACAAGGTCGCGATTCTCGACCTTTTCATCAATCGAATGAAGCCTATTGAGGACTTCCTTGAACCGGCTATGGAGCTCACTTACCGTTTCATTCTCCTTCATGGAGAGATTTTGTAATTGGTTGAGGAACAAGTCCCTCTTGGCGATTCTTGAATCTCGAGTGCCCTCATGAAGTTCGATGAGCTTGTTCCACAAGTCCTTTGCACTTGTGAAAAGACCAACCTTGATGAGTTGGTCTTTGTTCATGCCGCATTGTAGAGTGACTACCGCCTTCGCGTCAGCTTCACTCTTACGAGTTTGTTCGACAGTCCACCGCCACGATTCAAGTTCTTTGCCTTCATCATCCTTTGGAGGGGTGATGTAACGACCCGAAAAATTCTCATAATATTTTCTTTAAAATATTGAGCATGACTAGATAATTTTCCGAGGGACCTAGAAATATTAATATGAATTTTAGCCTAGAAATCCATGTTTTCTCATTTAAATTGGAAAAAAATAAGCACTAATGGGCTTTATATGGGCTTTCTAGTACCATAATTATTGGTGAATTTTAGGTAAAAATTAATATAAATATAAAGAGGTTTTAATGAGAAATATTAACATAATTATGGGAGAATTTTTAAGAGATTTTTGAAATAATAGAAAATAAAATAAAAATAAAATACAAAAATTAGTGCATGCACCAAGGATTAAACCTTGGACCTTTTGTACAACCATGCATGCTCTAACCAATTCACCTAGCAAGGGAGTGCTATGAGGAAATAAAGTGGATTGTAGTTAAGGCTTAGGGAAAATGAAGGGTCATCCACCATGACTCTTCACTTGCCCTCCTTAATGTGTTATAAAGAGGGGGCTTGAGAGTTTCTTTCTTCCTTCCATCAATTCCACCTTTCTTCTTCCTCCTCCCTCACTCTAGCCGAAACTTCAAGGAGAGTTTTCCTTTGGAAAACTTCACAAGAGGGCTCAATCTTCAAGAGCTAAGGGTCATCTACATGGCTACAAGGGCTAAGGGTGATCAAGGGACAACAAGGTCTTCATCATCTTCCCTTTTTAAGGTCTAAAAACCAAGATAACCCAAGGTAAGACTCCCTCACCTGTGGTATAATGGTTTTTGAGTTATTTTCATGATACAAGAAATTGTTTGAACCATATATGAAGAAACACCAAAGTTAGGGCTACCAAGGGTTTCGGCCACCATATGTTTCTATGGTTTGGTTTGGATCCAACTCTTTAATATTGTTCTTTATGTTTTCTTATGCGGTAAGAGATGTTAATAGGGGTTATGTGAAAGTTTTTTTTCATGATTTAAGGCCCTACTAACTTTCGGCCAAGATGGGTTTTAGGGCAAGGGGTTAGGGTTAACTCCAAGCAAGGGTTCAAATGTTTTCCTATGAAAGTATATGTAAGTTGTAGGATGTAAATTTGTAACTTTATGAATTTATTCATGTGATGGTCACCCATTAGGGTTTCGGCCAAGGTCCCAAGGTAGGGCTAGGGTGTAGGATTTACTCCAATCATGGGGTTTAATGGCTCCCTATGGTCTTGTATGTAATGTATGGGTGTTCTTTTACTTATGGAACCCTTCCTATTGATTGAATGGTGGAGTTTCATGCCAAGGAACTTTCGGCCAACTCCCAAGATTTAGGGTTTGGGTTGGGTTAAGACCACAAGGATGCATATTTGTAGGGTACTATGATGTATATAGATGTTTAAGTAGGTTGGAAGAATGTTTATGCCAATTGAAACCCTAGCTTATGTGTCATGAATTATATGTTAGGTCACTTGTAATGATGATTCATAAATGTTTAGACATGTGCCATGAACCCAAGGAAATGTATCATGTATGAAAGGACCTAGGCATGTTTTTCCATGTACCATGACCATGCATGTTTTTATGAATTAAGATGCTAATTATGTAGGTATGCCATGATTTAGGAATGATATGTATGCATGCCATGATTTATGAATAATATGAATGTATGCCATGATTTATGAATGATATGTATGCATTTCCTGTTTATGGATAAAATGATGAATGAAGTTAAAGTTCATGCCTTCAAGGCATAATGGTGATATGGAATGAGAATGATGAATGAAATGAGGTTCATGCCTTCAAGGCATAATGATGATGTTAAGCATTAAGAATGAATGAATATGCTATGTATGTTTTGTCAATGAAGAAGCATGTGAAAGTACCAGACCTGAATAAGGTCCACGGTTCTGGACTACCGATGAAGTTGTCCACGGTTCGGGACTACCGATGAAGCTGTCCTTACGGTTCGGGACTACCGATGAAGCTGTCCTTACCCTAGTAGGTCGAGATTAGCTACCTCGTATTTACTTAGGGATGCGCGCATATGATGAATGAATGTGGTAAAAGTCAGGGCCCCAATGAATGTTATGGTTATGTTTAAGTATTTAAAAGTATGATTTTAAACTAAGCATCCTTATGATATATGCATTTGCCCATGCATCCATCCATGTTATGCATTATGTTTATGAAAAGTATGTTTATGCAAGGTATGTTGATGCAAAGTATGATAATGCAAAGTAGGTTCATGTTAATTATGATGCCATGATTATATTTATGTTCATGTTAATTATGATGCCATGATTATGTTTATGTTCATGTTAATTATGATGCCATGATTATGTTTATGTTCATGTTAGTTATGCTGCTATGATTGTGTTTATGTTGGTGCAGTGAGCACTAAAGTCAAACCTATGTTTTGTTAATGGCAACAGGGTTCAAAAGTTAAGTCTTAATTGTTATCTAACAATGTTACTTGAGTGTGCAGGAAAAGTCCTAGCGAAGGGCTGCCAGGATAAAAAGCCCTAGCGAAGGACTGCTAGGCACTTGGCGAAGGAATGCCAAGATAAAAA
Organism: Boesenbergia rotunda; assembly: GCA_024364735.1. NCBI lineage: Eukaryota > Viridiplantae > Streptophyta > Magnoliopsida > Zingiberales > Zingiberaceae > Boesenbergia > Boesenbergia rotunda. The sequence continues at coordinate 425,863 of JAGFNQ010001584.1, forward strand.
GACCTAGCGAAGGACTGCTAGGCGCCAGGCGAAGGACAGCTTGGAACTGAAGCCCTAGCGAAGGAATGCTAGGCACTGGGCGAAGGATAGCTCGGTATCCAAGACCTGGCAAAGGATCGCCAGGCAAAAGTCCAACCAAAGGAGCGGTTGGCATCAGGTATATTCTCCCGAGAGGAGTAGGTGAGGACGCGTTCCCCGTCGAGGGAACAGTAGGCGTCGGTTCGACCTAGGGCTCCATTTTGGAGATCCAAAGTCAGAACCAAGACAGCTAAGGCTGTATAAATAAATATTTTATTGTTTCATTGTGTTTTGGACTAACCCTGGATGCAGGACCAAAGGAACGTGTGTCTGCAGCTCAGAGAGCCTCAAAGGAATGAGGCAACAGCTGACCAGGGCGCCCGGAGTGTCCCGGGCGCCCCCATGGTGAACACAAAACACAAGTTACAAAAACAGGCTTCGACAGTACAACTCCCGGGCGCCCCTGTGCTCCGGGCAACCCCATTCTCCCGGGCGCCCCCTGCGCTGCGGGTGCCCCCAGGGACAGCCACCGAAGCAGCTCCCCTCGAAGCCAAGAAGATAGAAGTTTGACCCGGTCAATCCGGGCGCCCCGAGCGCTCCGGGCGCCCCGGTCAAAGCTGATCCCGAGATTGAAGAGATCAGAAGCGACCGAGACATTTCCGGATCAAATGCCACGTGGGGGGGGGGGCGCCCCCGACGTCCCGGGCGCCCCCAGGCCCTATATAAAGGGCCCTCGACCCCAAGCTTCAACAACAACTTCCAATCAACGCTTCTACGCTCTTCTGCTCTCGCGCTTCGCCTCGGAATCCTTCCAACTCGAGCCGACGACGTCCCGCTGCTCCGAAAAAGTCGATCTACCCCGGACGTCGGTAAAAGAGCGATTTAAGTTTACTGTACTTAATTCTGTAATACTCTTTTGTAAACTATTTGCGCTTTATATAGAATTGCCCAAAGTAAACGGTCAACGACCGTGGGCCTTGGAGTAGGAGTCGACCCAGGCTCCGAACCAAGTAAAATCGACCGTGTCTCTGTGATTCTTAATTTCCGCTGCGTACTTGCTCTAAATTTTCTGAAAAACGATTTCCGATATTCACCCCCCTCTATCGTCTTTCTCGATCCAACAAGTGGTATCAGAGCGGGAAAGTTCAAACCTGGTGCAACCACCAGTTTGAAATTTTTTTTCGGATTTTTATTCTCTATTTTTTTTTGTTCGAATTTTCGTTAAATATTTCGTTCGAATTTTTTTTAATCGAGGTTAGTGCAACACCCCTCGTTATTTCATTTTATTCATCCAACACTACTAATCCAAGACCTAGTCTTGGGAAATTTGTTTCTTTTTGTTAGTTTCTTATTTTACAGATCAAATGGCCATGCAAGAGGGATTTAGCACCGCCAGACCTCCACTTTTCAGTGGAGAAGACTTTTCCTACTGGAAAAGCCGAATGGAGGTCCACCTGAAAACTCATGTGGACATGTGGATTATCATCCAGTCCGAACTGGAGATTCCCACAAACGCTGAAGGCTTACCTCAAAGCTACTCAGAATAGGACACCACTCTCAAGCGCATAATAGAAGCCGATGCAAAAGCAACACAAACCCTACAATGCGGCCTGACAAAAGAGGAGCTGAACCGAGTGGGGCCCTTCAACAGTGCCAAGGAGCTATGGGCAAAATTGATCGAGCTGCACGAAGGAACATCAGATACCAGGATCAGCATGAGGGATCTGCTCCTGAACAAATTGAACACCATCAAGATGGCCGACAACGAATCAGCAGCCCAACTCCACGCACACATACAAGAATTGATGAACGGTCTTCACACTATAGGTCACAAGGTCGAAAACCGTGACCTAATAAGGTATGCCCTAAACGCATTCCCCAGAAATACCTTGTGGGCATCTATGGTAGATGCATACAAGGTTTCAAGGGATCTCTCTAAAATTAAATTAGACGAATTGTTTTCTGAGTTAGAACTTCATGAACAGACTAACTGCAATATGGCCGAGAAGAGTATTGCCTTTTTTACAGGAAAAACTGGAAGATCGACAAAGAAGAAACCTCAACCTGAACCCGTGTCTACCTCAGACTCAGACGCAGAAGATGAAGAAGGAGATCAATCTGAGCTGGTCCGACTAGCCCGAAGTTATTATAAAAAATTGAAGAACCAAGCCAACACACGGAGGACAAGCCGAAGAAAGGACGAACCAGCTGAACCAGCAAGTGACAAACACAAGCCCAACGTAACCTGCTACGAGTGCAAGAAGAAGGGCCACTACAAGACAGAATGTCCAAATCTAAAGGAGTCCAAGAAGACAAGACGGAAAAAGGCACTCCAAGCAACCTGGGATGAATCTTCCTCAGAAGAAGAAGAAGAAGCACCCCAGTCCAACCTTCTAGCCCTGACCGCCTCAGAAGAAGTCGAGACCGAGTCTGAATCAGAAAAGGACGACGGCAAGCTAACCTTTTCAGAAGACGGCGAAATCAAGGTAAGCGGTTTTAATAAACGTCAATTAAACGAACTTATCTCTTATCTTTCTCGAGATTTGGCGAAAGCCAAACTCTGAGTCGAATCCCTCCGACAGGAAGTAAAACTCCTGAAAGAGGGAGCTGACTCTAAATCATTAACCGAGAACATTCAAGAAGGAACTCCTACTCAAGTTGAAAGACTTGAGAAAGAAAACTCCTCCCTGAAAACTCAGGTTAAGGATCTTAGAGCGGCCTTAGAACGATTTACTTCTGGTTCCAAAAATCTTGACATGATTCTTGGAAAACAGAAGTCCGTTCTAAATCGATCCGGACTTGGCTACAGAACCAAATCCCGACAAAGATCGTATTTTGCTGTACTGAATCAGTCCAGAGGTAAAGTTCAGGCATGGGTACCTAAACTGTGCCTGAACCAACCAACTGGATCAAATCAATATTGGATCCCCAAGGATAAGATTCACATCTTGCCTAATCATTATCGTGGCTATAGTCCAGGGGGAGCCAAATTAAAAACTATTTTTATTGTTAAATAGAGTTAAATTCCTGCAATTTGCCTGATTGATTGTTTATTCAAATTTCTGCAATTAACCATGCTTAGACTTAGGTTAGTTTAAGGACTAAACAAACTTAACTGAAACTTGACAACATAGTATTGGGTGGAGGTGAGATGATAGTACGTTAGGGAAACCAATTCTAATAAGATCAAGTTCACTTGGTCTCTTTAGACTGGTGAAACTAGCCGAAGCTACCGATCCAAAATCCAAACTAGTTAGACCAGAACTTTTTCAAAGATTAACTTTGAAAATGAAACTTCATTAAACAACTTTGTCAAGGAAAGGGTTGATGATCCAATAAGGCTACGGCCAAAGAAGGCCTAATGCCTCGCCAAGACCTGGAAGCCAATTTTTGAATTTCAGATTCAAATTAATTTTTGTAAAATTCAAATCTATCACAATTTTCAGTTAAGTATAGATTCGAACATCTCCTTTCAAAATTAAATTGAAATGTTTTCAAAAATTAATTAAGACTTTTAAAATAAATCATGGTTTTCAAAAATTTTCTTATCAAAACCCTGTCTCACGAAACCTATAAGGCTAACGTGATTGAAAACCCTAGATTAGGTGAGACAATAAGAATAAACTCAATTATAATTACTTTAATTATAGTCAAAATGGTCAAACCATGGTCAACATAGTCAAAACAAGGTCAACATAGTCAAACCATGGCCAAAGCAGTCAAACCATAGTCAAACCATGGTCAAACCGATTAAACCATGGTCAAACACAAAACTTGTCTCTTTGCTACAGTCCCGGGCGCCCGTGACACCTCGGGCGCCCCCACCCAACTTTTACCTTTCTCCCTAGGCAAAAAGCTGCCACTGCCCTTGACCAGGGCGCCCGGAACCATGCGGGCGCCCCCATCACTTCCAATGCAGCAAAAGCTACAAAAGCACCCTGTTGAGGGCGCCCGGGCTGTCCCGGGCGCCCCCAACCAGTTAAAGGTACTGCCTTTGGCAGTATCCACTGACCAGGGCGCCCGGAAGCTCCCGGGCACCCCCGTTGATGTGCCTATATAAGGCACCCGAATTCCCCTTCTCTTCCCACACCAAAATCAACTCCCTTCTTCACTTCTTTCACTCCAAGGAGATCTTGCAAGTCCTCATCCTCAACCATGCCTCCCCGAGCTGTCCGGTATAATTATTATTTATTTTTATTGCATTTAAATTTATTTTTTGCAATATCTTTATGCTTCCTTTAATTTCCTTAACTTAGAAGACGCCGACCAAACCCGGCCAACCCCGGTGCCGAACCAAGTCCGGACCCTAGATTCCCTACCCTAGAGTTATGTAATAAGTTTGCACAAACCATTTACAAGCTATTAAAACAAGTTATCTTAATAGGCACTTCTTTACCCAATCATGCCCCGTCGCCATGAACATTATCAACTTCTATCAATTAGATAATCTTGTCTTCTGCACTCATACCATTAATGAATCCTTATGTGCAGAGTTTTACAACAACATAATTCGACAAGATAATCTAATGTTTCACACTACTGTCCAAGGGATACCTCTGACTATCACCCCTACTTTGTTGAACCGATTCCTAGGACTGCGACCCTCTCAGTCCACATTTTGCTGCTATCCTCCTAGGAACCCCCCATTTGATCCTCCCTACTCACACATTACCCTAGACACCATCCACTCCTATTTCTATAGGGCAGACCTCCCCGCAAATAGACGTTTCCAAGCCGTTGAACTTCAGGCACAGGACTATGCCTTGTATAGAGTCCTGGTCCGCTGTATCTTACCACTCTCCACCAGAGATCTCGGGACTATGCGACCCTTTCATGCTTTCCTTCTATATGCCCTAGTCCATCACCTTGACATAGACATTGGACTCCATATGTTTCATACCATTCTGCATGCGTCCAGTGTCACGACCCAGGGACGAGTGCGCACACCATTTTGCCACATCATCACATCCCTTCTTCATCACCACGGTCGTGACTTTACCGTGGGTGAAATAACCGCTATGACTGACTTTGATGAAATAGGATTTAGGAACTTCTCATTAGCGGGTCTAGAGGTGTCGGCCACCGGGGTTCTTAGTTGGAGACGACAGCAGGCCGGGGCTCCAATCGACTCAGACGAGGAGGTTGACGTCGACGTTGGAGACATCGCTGCAGCAGCCCGAGCACACATCGACGAGCCCGCTCCACCGACACTCTACCAGAGAGTGACACATTTAGAGACACAGGTTCAGAGTCTCCGAGAGGAGGTCGAAGCCTACCACATAGAGCAGATGGACGCTCGTCGAGCCGATCGAGAAGTGGCTGACGCACGATTCATTGAAATGATGGCACGATTCGATTCATGGCAGCCTGGCCCATCTGATCATCCCGGTCCCTCGTCCTAGATTTGATTAGTATTGTACCAGTACCTATTTGACTACCCCTACTCAGTACGGTTGACTTGTGTTTAACTGTATGACTATGTTGAACCTTGAGTACCTGCTTTATTCTATGTTGACTAGCTTATGATTACTAGTTTCTTGTCAATTCAGCAGTTAGGATTGTGCTCTGTAGAATAGATTAACTCTACTGTTGATTTTCTTTCTGCTTTACTTGATTTAAAAATCAGTTTCTAAAATTAGAAATTTGAAAAACTGGTTTATTTAATTTCAAAATCAGTTTATTTTAATTTTTTTTCGACTTAGTGTTATTTCAAAACTACCCCCTTTTTCAAAATTAGGGCTTTTTCGCAAATGGACTTAGCTTAGGCCCTAACCCTAGAACTGCATGCACCTATAGACTTAGAAGCCAGCATCTCACAAGCACTTTAGGGTACTTTGATTGATAACCTAGAAAGGGTTGAGATGCTTAGGTCTTTGCCTTAATTCAAGATGCCTTAAGTCAGTGTATCTGCAGTAATTGGGGCACTAAATACAACTTATACATCAATCAAGTTAAGTGTCAAGTTTAGAAAATCTAACTTGAACAGAAACACTTAACTTGACTAACCCTAGCGAAAACTACTGCTTATAACAGTTAGTAAGTAGCTAAATGGGTTAGACAGGTCCCTACAAGGAAAAATTAACTGATTTGGTCTAAATCTTGGTTCAGTACAGCAAAATCATATGAATATTTTTTTTTGCAAATTGATTTTTGCAATTTCTATCTGTTTTTGATATATGGCAAAGGGGGAGAGATAGGAAAAGAGAGAATTCAAATTTTCTCAAAAGTTCAAATTTTGAAAAAAATTTTTACTCTCAAATATTTTTTTTCAAAAAGTTAGCTACTTAAGTCTTTTCAAAAAGTTTTTCAAAACCTTTCTAGAAATACTTAAGTTTATTGTTTTAAGAAAAACCTATTATGTACTTAAGCTTATTAAGTACTAAGTTATTCAAAATACAAACTTTTATAAGTATTTTAAGCTTAAGTTTTTCAAAACTTTTATAAGTACTTTAAGCTTAAGCCTTTCAAAACCTTTATAAAGTACTTAAATTATTTTAAAAAAGTTTACTAAGTACTTAAATTATTTTAAAGTTTACTAAGTACATAAATTATTTCAAAAGTTTACTAAGTGCTTAAGTTTTTGAAATCCTACTAAGTACTTAACTTAAAAATTTTCAAACTTAAGAGTACGTTAAATTTAAGACTTCAAATTTTTGGTAAGTACTCGAAACTCATGCTTTCAAAAATTTCGTCTATGTACTTTTAAAACTTAAGTTATCAAAAGATTTCTAAAGCACCTAAACTTAAGTTTTCAAAGTGCAAAATCATTCTAAGTAAAGTTTTAATAAAAACTTAGAACCCCACGAAGTTTTGAAAAATCTAGGGGGAGATTCTCTCCAGGGGGAGGGAACAAATTTTTATGCTTTTGATTGAACTTAACTTTTTGAACTAGGGTTGCCATAAATCAAAAAGGGGGAGATTGTTGGTGCAGTGAGCACTAAAGTCAAACCTATGTTTTGATAATGGCAACAGGGTTCAAAAGTTAAGTCTTAATTGTTATCTAACAATGTTACTTGAGTGTGCAGGAAAAGTCCTAGCGAAGGGCTGCCAGGATAAAAAGCCCTAGCGAAGGACTGCTAGGCACTTGGCGAAGGAATGCCAAGATAAAAAGACCTAGCGAAGGACTGCTAGGCGCCAGGCGAAGGACAGCTTGGAACTGAAGCCCTAGCGAAGGAATGCTAGGCACTGGGCGAAGGATAGCTCGGTATCCAAGACCTAGCAAAGGATCGCCAGGAAAAAGTCCAACCAAAGGAGCGGTTGGCATCAGGTATATTCTCCCGAGAGGAGTAGGTGAGGACGCGTTCCCCGTCGAGGGAACAGTAGGCGTCAGTTCAACCTAGGGCTCCATTTTGGAGATCCAATGTCAGAACCAAGACAGCTAAGGCTGTATAAATAAATATTTTATTGTTTCATTGTGTTTTGGACTAACCCTGGATGCAGGACCGAAGGAACGTGTGTCTGCAGCTCAGAGAGCCTCAAAGGAATGAGGCAACAGCTGACCAGGGCGCCCGGAGTGTCCCGGGCGCCCCCATGGTGAACACAAAACACAAGTTACAAAAACAGGCTTCGACAGTACAACTCCCGGGCGCCCCTGTGCTCCCGGGCGACCCCATTCTCCCGGGCGCCCCCTACGCTGCGGGTGCCCCCAGGGACAGCCACTGAAGCAGCTCCCCTCGAAGCCAAGAAGATAGAAGTTTGACCCGGTCAATCCGGGCGCCCCAAGCGCTCCGGGCGCCTCGGTCAAAGCTGATCCCAAGATTGAAGAGATCAGAAGCGACCGAGACATTTCTGGATCAAATGCCACGTGGGGGGGTGCCCCCGACGTCCCGGGCGCCCCCAGGCCCTATATAAAGGGCCCTCGACCCCAAGCTTCAACAACAACTTCCAATCAACGCTTCTACGCTCTTTTGCTCTCGCGCTTCGCCTCGGAATCCTTCCAACTCGAGCCGACGACGTCCCGCTGCTCTGAAAATGTCGATCTACCCCGGACGTCGGTAAAAGAGCGATTTAAGTTTACTGTACTTAATTCTGTAATACTCTTTTGTAAACTATTTGCGCTTTATATAGAATTGCCCAAAGTAAACGGTCAACGACCGTGGGCCTTGGAGTAGGAGTCGACCCAGGCTCCGAACCAAGTAAAATCGACCGTGTCTCTGTGATTCTTAATTTCCGCTGCGTACTTGCTCTAAATTTTCCGAAAAATGATTTCCGATATTCACTCCCCCTCTATCGGCTTTCTCGATCCAACAGTTTATGTTCATGCTAAGTTATGATGCCATGATTTCATTTATGTTCATGCTAAAGTATGATGCCACGATATCTATGTACATGCTAAATTCGGATGCCATGATTTTATTTATGTTTATGCTAAAATGATGATGCCATGATTGTGTAAATGTTCATGATAAGAAGTATGCTATGATATGTAGGATTGAAGCATTATGTTCATGTTTATACGACATATGGATTTTGTGAGTAGGAAAAGGGTTTTACTAAGCCTCCGTGCTTATAGTCTTATTTTGTTATACCGCAGATCAAGCAAGAGATTTCTAAGGGAAGCAGCAGGAGAGGCTAGAACATGGATGTGTAGTAGTGACATGGCCAAGAAACCCTCTCGTTTCACTTATTGCTTGTTTTATGATCTGACAATGCTTACTTTGCGTTATGCTCGACTTATGATAGTTATGCCTAAGAAACAACCTACTATTCGTGAAGTTATGGATAAATTACTTGCTACTTGAAATGCTTATGAATAAGTCATGGAAAGTTGATATCATGATGCTATGCATGCTGATAATATGTTACCTGAAATGCTTATGAATAAATTATGGAAAGTTGATGTCATGATGTTAGGTATGCTAGTAATATGTTAAGCATAATGTCACCATGTCCATGAATGATAACCCAGACATGTGTATATGATTTAAGTACTAGTTATTCCGCTGCATTAAGATGTTACATATTCACATGTATGTTTAGCGTAACGCCGCTTAAAAAAAAAAAGCGGGCGTTACATGTTGGTATCAGAGCAGTTGTCATCTCACTACACACACATCAAGCCTTCTTCCTGCAGCTTCCAAGTAAGTACCTCTTTACGTATCTTATAGCAGTAAGCACTTCTAGGGTGTTTTATGGTTTTAGGATATGGAAGTATGAACGATGTTTATGATGAAAAGTACTTTAGGATATGTAACTATGAACGATATTTTATCTTCTTTCATGAATCAAATATTTAGAATTTAAGGGTAGGAAAAGTGGTTATATATTTTAATCACTAGGGTAGAAGAAACCTAATTGCGTGTGTTTTTCTCTGTATATATTTGCGAATTGAAAAAAATGGTTCTGTACTGGCTTGGTCGGTTTAGTACTAACTATGTTATTTTTTTTCCAATTCCAGATGTTGCATGAGAACTACACTGAGAGGTGCCGCGAGCTGATGGGACGAATAGAGGAAGTTGAGTACAGTCCGACCTATGGAATTCAAGGCAACATGGGGTTATTAGATCGGCTGTTCTGGAAACTTGAGCAGGAAGGGTTTCCAGTCATGGATGATCATAGGATCGGAGCTCTGCTTCGTTCATTGCCCAATCGGGCGAGGGAGGCTGCTCATCAGATCTGGGGGCAGCATGGATGTCGTATCTCATATACGGAATTATGTAGGCAACTTCTTCATCACGTGTTTTCGAAGGACCTGGGGGACTCGGAGGAGGACCCCGAGATGTACGAGGAGGACCCCGAGGAGGACCCCGAGATGTATGAGGAGGATCCCGAGATGTATGAGGAGGACCCCGAGATGCTCGAGATGTTTGAGGAAGACCCGATGAGCGAGGAAGATCTCGAGGTGCTTGAGGAAGATCCCGAGATGCTTGAGATGTTTGAGGAAGACCCCGGGATGTTTGGGGAAGACCCCGAAGTGGCTGAGGAGGTTCCCGAGATAGAGGAAGAGGATCCGATGGAGACGGTAGAAGATCCTGAGGCAGGCCAAGGGGAGATGAACGAGGGAGCGGTAGTTACTGCCATGATGTTCTTTATTATGGGCATGATGGCAGCCCATCTATTTCGTTGAGTTCGGTTAGTTTTTGTGAACCAATAAGGTCTAAGTTAGTCATAATACAATTTGTCGTGAGTGTGATTCAACCTTATGTTCATGAACCTGATATTAACAATGAGTTACCAATCAAATATCACATAATGGTATTAAATTACATAAAGCAAATGATAATAATATGAGAGTGCGTACTATAAATAGGACTCACCTATTGTATAATGACCATACAACTGATATAATCCGTAACTAAGGTGGAGAACTGATATTATGGAAACCTACTGTTGTTGGGTTACCCATAATAAAAATAAATATATAATAGGTATGTAATTATGACATATGCATATACTTATACCATGGAGTTATTGATGACACTAGTCAATCATATGCTGGGAATGTAATCAGAGCTTGGACATATATAGCGATGCCTCCGAACTGGGACTTGGAGCGGTACTTACGCAGAATGGAAAGGTTATTGCCTACGCCTCTAGACAACTCAAGGAATATGAACAGAATTACCCCACTCATGATCTAGAACTGGCCGCGGTGGTCTTCGCTCTTAAAATATGGAGGCATTATCTATATGGAGCGCAGTGTAAGATCTATACGGACCACCAGAGTCTGCGATATTTCTTCACTCAGAAAGACCTGAATATGAGACAATGCCGATGGCTTGAGTTGGTGAAGGACTATGATTGCGAGATCTTCTACCAGAGATCTTCTACCATCCAGGGAAGGCAAACAAAGTGGCCGATGCACTCAGCCGGAAGTCAAGTGCCACCTGGATGTCCATAGCCGTATTACCCCGACCACTCGAAGAAGAAATTATGAATTTTGGGGTCGAAGTCATCTCTGGACGACTTTCCACCATGACAATATCACCCACGCTATTTGAGGACATATTGGACAAACAAAATGGTGATCTGAGTCTTCAGAAAATAAAACAGGAGATCCTAGAAGGGAGGGGCGATGGTTTTCATATCGCCAAAGGGGGAGTACTCTACCTTAGGGATCGTCTATGTATTCCTAATGATCCGGAGCTTCGAAGGGAAATACTGGCAAAAGCTCACGGAACCCCTTATTCGATGCATCCAGGATCCACCAAGATGTATCAGGATCTGAAGGAGAAGTTTTGGTGGTCCGGTATGAAGAGGGATGTGGCACAGCATGTGAATACTTGCCTGACCTGTCAACGAGTGAAAGCGGAACACTAGCGACCCGGCGGGGTTCTGCAGCCCCTTCCAATCCCAGAATGGAAATGGGAAGATATTTCTATGGATTTCATCATAGGACTTCCTAGGACTACAAATGGATATGATGCGATATGGGTAATAGTGGACAGGTTGACGAAATCAGCTCACTTCTTAGCAATCAAGATGACTTATTCGATTGAGCAATTGGCCCAATTATATGCTAAGGAAATAGTTAGACTTCATGGAGTGCCCAAAACTATCATCTCAGATAGGGATGGTCATTTCACCTCACATTTTTGGGAGTGTGTTTAGAAGTCTCTTGGCACTAAACTACGGTTCAGTACCGCTTTTCACCCTCAGACTGACGGGCAAACGGAACGAGTGAATCAGGTATTGGAGGATATGTTGAGAGCTTGTGCTCTGGACTTCAAAGGAAGTTGGTGCGATATCTATGTTTGGCGGAATTCGCGTACAACAATAGCTACCAAGCTACTATCGAAATGGCACCCTATGAAGCTTTGTACGGGAGGAGATGTAGGTCTCCAATTTGTTGGTACGAAGGGGGTGAAAAGAAGGAAATGGGGTTCAAGACGGATCTCATCGACGACACCACCCGAGCTATACAGAACATTCGACAACGGGTTGAAGCTGCTCAGAGCCGGCAGAAGAATTATGCGGATGTTCGGCGTAGGCCACTGGAATTTTAGGTTGGAGATCTGGTATTCCTCAAGGTGGCTCCTATGAAAGGGGTAACGAGATTTGGGCAGAAGGGAAAATTAAGTCCGCGATATGTGGGGCCGTACCTGATTTTGAAAAGAATCGGCAAGGTGGCATATGAATTAGAGCTGCCTCAAGAGATATTGGCTATCCATAACGTGTTTCATGTGTCGTTACTCAAGAAATGTATTCTAACCACAGACCAAGTGATCGAGCCACAGACAGTACAAGTTCAGGAGGACCTAAGTTTTGAAAGCCGACCTATTCAGATCTTGAATCGGGAAATTAAGAAGCTAAGGAGTAAGGAGGTACCCTTAGTCAAGGTCCTATGGCAAAGTCAACGGTTCGAGGAAGCTACCTGGGAACGCGAGGACGAGATGAGGCGTAAGTACCCGGAGCTATTCTAAGTTCGAGGACGAACTTTCACGAGGTATGGGGGATTGTAACGACCCGGAAAATTCTCATAATATTTTCTTTAAAATATTGAGCATGACTAGATAATTTTTCGAGGGACCTAGAAATATTAATACGAATTTTAGCCTAGAAATCCATGTTTTCTCATTTAAATTGGAAAAAAATAAGCACTAATGGGCTTTATATGGGCTTTCTAGTACCATAATTATTGGTGAATTTTAGGTAAAAATTAATATAAATATAAAGAGGTTTTAATGAGAAATATTAACATAATTATGGAGGAATTTTTAAGGGATTTTTGAAATAATAGAAAATAAAATAAAAATAAAATACAAAAATTAGTGCATGCACCAAGGATTAAACCTTGGACCTCTTGTACAACCATGCATGCTCTAACCAATTCACCTAGCAAGGGAGTGCTATGAGGAAATGAAGTGGATTGTGGTTAAGGCTTAGGGAAAATGAAGGGTCATCCACCATGACTCTTCACTTGCCCTCCTTAATGTGTTATAAAGAGGGGGCTTGGGAGTTTCTTTCTTCCTTCCATCAATTCCACCTTTCTTCTTCCTCCTCCCTCACTCTAGCCGAAACTTCAAGGAGAGTTTTCCTTTGGAAAACTTCACAAGAGGGCTCAATCTTCAAGAGCTAAGGGTCATCTACAAGGCTACAAGGGCTAAGGGTGATCAAGGGACAACAAGGTCTTCATCATCTTCCCTTTTTAAGGTCTAAAAACCAAGATAACCCAAGGTAAGACTCCCTCACCTGTGGTATAATGGTTTTTGAGTTATTTTCATGATACAAGAAATTGTTTGAACCATATATGAAGAAACACCAAAGTTAGGGCTACCAAGGGTTTCGGCCACCATAGGTTTCTATGGTTTGGTTTGGATCCAACTCTTTAATATTGTTCTTTATGTTTTCTTATGCGGTAAGAGATGTTAATAGGGGTTATGTGAAAGTTTTTTTCATGATTTAAGGCCCTAGTAACTTTCGGCCAAGATGGGTTTTAGGGCAAGGGGTTAGGGTTAACTCCAAGCAAGGGTTCAAATGTTTTCCTATGGAAGTATATGTAAGTTGTAGGATGTAAATTTGTAACTTTATGAATTTATTCATGTGATGGTCACCCATTAGGGTTTCGGCCAAGGTCCCAAGGTAGGGCTAGGGTGTAGGATTTACTCTAATCATGGGGTTTAATGGCTCCCTATGGTCTTGTATGTAATGTATGAGTGTTCTTTTACTTATGGAACCCTTCCTATTGATTGAATGGTGGAGTTTCATGCCAAGGAACTTTCGGCCAACTCCCAAGATTTAGGGTTTGGGTTGGATTAAGACCACAAGGATGCATATTTGTAGGGTACTATGATGTATATAGATGTTTAAGTAGGTTGGAAGAATGTTTATGCCAATTGAAACCCTAGCTTATGTGTCATGAATTATATGTTAGGTCACTTGTAATGATGATTCATAAATGTTTAGACATGTGCCATGAACCCAAGGAAATGTATCATGTATGAAAGGACCTAGGCATGTTTTTCCATGTACCATGACCATGCATGTTTTTATGAATTAAGATGTTAATTATGTAGGTATGCCATGATTTAGGAATGATATGTATGCATGTCATGATTTATGAATAATATGAATGTATGCCATGATTTATGAATGATATGTATGCATGTCCTGTTTATGGATGAAATGATGAATGAAGTTAAAGTTCATGCCTTCAAGGCATAATGGTGATATGGAATGAGAATGATGAATGAAATGAGGTTCATGCCTTCAAGGCATAATGATGATGTTAAGCATTAAGAATGAATGAATATGCTATGTATGTTTTGTGAATGAAGAAGCATGTGAAAGTATTTTATTTTAAGAATGGGCTTGTACCGGACCTGAATAAGGTCCACGGTTCTGGACTACCGATGAAGCTGTCCACGGTTCGGGACTACCGATGAAGCTGTCCTTACGGTTCGGGACTACCGATGAAGCTGTCCTTACCCTAGTAGGTCAAGATTAGCTACCTCGTATTTACTTAGGGATGCGCACATATGATGAATGAATGTGGTACAAGCCAGGGCCCCAATGAATGTTATGGTTATGTTTAAGTATTTAAAAGTATGATTTTAAACTAAGCATCCTTATGATATATGCATTTGCCCATGCATCCATCCATGTTATGCATTATGTTTATGAAAAGTATCTTTATGAAAAGTATGTTTATGCAAGGTGTGTTGATGCAAAGTATGATAATGCAAAGTAGATTCATGTTAATTATGATGCCATGATTATGTTTATGTTCATGTTAATTATGATGCCATGATTATGTTTATGTTCATGTTAATTATGATGCCATGATTATGTTTATGTTCATATTAGTTATGCTGCTATGATTGTGTTTATGTTCATGCTAAGTTATGATGCCATGATTTCATTTATGTTCATGCTAAAGTATGATGCCACGATATCTATGTACATGCTAAATTCGGATGCCATGATTTTATTTGTGTTTATGCTAAAACAATGATGCCATGATTGTGTAAATCTTCATGATAAGAAGTATGCTATGATATGTAGGATTGAAGCATTATGTTCATGTTTATACGACATATGGATTTTGTGAGTAGGAAAAGGGTTTTACTAAGCCTCCGTGCTTATAGTCTTATTTTCTTATACCGCAGATCAAGCAAGAGATTTCTAAGGGAAGCAACAGGATAGGCTAGAACATGGATGTGTAGTAGTGACATGGCCAAGAAACCCTCTCGTTTCACTTATTGCTTGTTTTATGATCTGACAATGCTTACATTGGGTTATGCTCGACTTATGATAGTTATGCCTAAGAAACAACCTACTATTCGTGAAGTTATGGATAAATTACTTGCTACCTGAAATGCTTATGAATAAGTCATGGAAAGTTGATATCATGATGCTATGCATGCTGATAATATGTTACCTGAAATGCTTATGAATAAATTATGGAAAGTTGATGTCATGATGTTAGGTATGCTAGTAATATGTTAAGCATAATGTCACCATGTCCATGAATGATAACCCAGACATGTGTATATGATTTAAGTACTAGTTATTCTGCTGCATTAAGATGTTACATATTCACATGTATGTTTAGCATAACGCCGCTTAAAAAAAAAGCGGGCGTTACAGGTGAATCCCTCCTTCACCGCGAACCAAGTGTTGATGTCCATCTTCAAGTAATATTCCATCTTCGATCTCCAATATTGGAAATCTACGCCATCGAAGAATGGAGGTCGGGTGGTGGAGAAGCCTTCCCTCAATGCCATGGATGTAGCTCTCAGTTGTTAATCCGCAAAAACAGAACCCCAAGCTCTGATCCCACTTGTTGGAACCCGGATGGCTAGAGAGGGGGGGGGGTGAATATAGCCAATCACTTGGACTTTAAAGACTTAGCGAATTTCTGCACTTCACTTTGTTAGTAGCACAGCGGAAGTATGAAACCAGAGTATGCAGAAAACAGAAAACGAAGGGAAACAAACACAACTAGCAAGATCGCTAACAAGGAGGGTTTACAAGGTTCATGGATAACTTGCCCCTATTCCTTGGCGTGCCCTTGATCGTCGACAGATCAAGCCCCGGTTATCACCAGATAGAAAGCAACCTCCTTCTCGGTGGAGAAACCTCTCCACAGCGTCTCAATCACAAATATATGTTTAAGCACAATGAAACAACGAGAAAGATCTTACTTAGCACTTAGCAAAGACAAGAACACAGCAAGCTCCCTCTGAGCTCCACCCAGCGACGATCTCACGCAAGAGCCTTCTCCTCGTGTCTTCTCGCTGTTGGACTCGAAGCTTCTTGTTCCTTCCTTCAAGTGCACAAGAAAGGGCTGGTTGCTTCTCAGATCTCAATGGCTTGCTCAAGGTATGATGGAACAGCAAGAACACAAGCACATCGCAAGCCAAAAAATTAGCAGCAATACTGATTCACAGAGTTGTTGTTGAAGACTACCCGCACTCGGCGCTTAAGTCTTCTCCACAAAGCTTCAGGTCACCAACAGCAGCCTCCAGCTACACTTCCTGCAACCACCAGCCACCACTGAGCCCTTCTGGACCTCCTGAGCTTCCCTCAGATCAGCCCCAGACAGCAGCTCTAGCCAGCGCCAGCGCCCATTGCAACCTGGAATGGAAAACAGACAACCTGCTCCAAGGAAAGCCTCCATTGACTTCTCCTTGAGTGTTTGAATCCTTCCCTGTCACCTGCAGCTTCATCAAATCATTAGAGCAGCATATCAAACAGAAAATCAACCATCAGAGATTAAACGCAGAGAATCGGATATGTTCAGACGCGATCAGAGCGTCTGACAGTGCATTTTGAATTAAAGTGATCGGTCACCGAATCGATCAGAGAGCCTCCTGATCGGTCACCAGACCGATCAGGCTGGGTCTAGATCGATCAGGATTCATTCTGATCGATCCCCAATGCTCAATCAGAAATCACTACTTCTTTGAGATTCTCCTGGATCGATCACCAGACCGATCCCAGGTTGTGGATCGATCACCAGACCGATCCACCTCATTATAGGTCGATTTCTGAGCTTCGCAGTCTAAACCTTCTGATTGGTCACCTGACCGATCAGAGGGTCTCCTGATCAGTCACCAGACCGATCAGATCATGACCAGACCGATCAGGCTTCGTCCTGACCGATCTTAGGGAGGAACCCGCGAAGCTGGATCGTTCTCCAGAACGATCTGCACAGTGAGTCAGATCGGTCACTAGACTGATCAGGAGCAGATCAGCAGGGGAACTCAACCTCACTGTGTGTTCCCTGATCGGTCACCAGACCGATCATGAGCCAAGCAGTGGGTGAAACGCATACTCCCTGATCGGTCACCAGATCGATCAGGAGCCGCACAGTAGGTTCCCAACCTCACTGTGTGCTCCCTGATTGGTCACCAGACCGATCAGTCATTGCTGGATCGATCACCGGACCGATCCACTACGGAGCAGTGTGCTAGCTTCCCTGATCGATCACCAGACCGATCCAGGGACTCAACCTAGCCCTCCAAGCTAGGTTTTCATCCACCTTAGCCCTCCAAGCTAAGGATTTTTCACCTAATCCTCCAAGTTGGGAATTTGCACCTAACCCTCCAAGTTAGGACTTTTCACCTAGCCCTCCAAGCTAGGACTTTTCACCCAACCCTTCCGAATTAGGACTTTTCCAGACCTAGCCCTCTAAGCTAGGACCTGACCCTCCAAGCCAGGACCTTTTCACCTAACTCTCCAAGATGGGAATTTGCACCTAACCCTCCAAGTTAGGACTTTTCACCTAGCCCTCCAAGCTAGGACTTTTCACCCACCTCTTCCGAATTAGGACTTTTCAATACCTAGCCCTCCAAGCTAGGATTTACCACACCTAACCGTCCAGGTTTGAATTTCCCAACACCTAGCCCTCCAAGCTAGGATTTTCCATAACATGCCTGATCTCCGATCAGGACTTAACCATAATCAATAATCATCAACCTAAACTAAAATCGGTGTCAACACCAAAATAACAATCAGGGTCAGACTGCATCAACAGTTCTTTGGACCGAGATGAGTAAGAGAGGGCTCGGTAGCTCGTTCTCCAGACTTAGGTCAGAGAGGGCTCGGTAGCTCGTTCTCTGGACCGGGATGAGTTGGAGAGGGCTCTGTAGCTTGTTCTCCGAACTTAGGTCAGAGAGGGCTCGGTAGCTCATTTTCTGGACCGAGATGAGTCAGAGAGGGATTGGTAGCTCGTTCTCTGGACTCTGGTCAGCGAGGGCTCGGTAGCTCGTTCTCTGGACTGGGAGGAGTCGGAGAGGGCTCAGTAGCTCGTTCTCTAGACCGGGATACGTTGGAAAGGGCTCGGTAGCTTGTTTTCCGAACCAAACTGAGTTAGAGAGGGCAAGGGTGTCTATTCGCTGGACTCAGGGTCTAACTTGAGTTAGTCAAGGTTAGAATTGGCAATGAACTAAACAAATAATCAGACCTAAGTTGGCTGGATCGGTATGAGATCCGATCAGGGAGTTGGCGAGTTGGCACAAACTCTCTTGAATGTTGATAGGTCTGTTGATCGATCCAGAAAGTTTCTGAGGATATAGAAGGTTTTCTGAACGGTCAAGTGACCGATCAGAAACATTCTGTGTGGTTCATAGAAAGACACTGATCGGTCAGTACGACCGATCAATGCAGGCCTAGATCGATCAGGCAAGAGCCTGATCGGTCATGCCCTAGCCTGATCGGTCTGCTTGACCGATCAGGCGCTTCCCTGATCGGTCAAGGTGATCGATCAGGTGTTTTATTGAAAATCCCAGTGGGGTTTGTGATCGGTCTGGTGACCGATCCCCCAGTCTCTGATTGGTTAGTGAGAACGATCATAACATCACTGGACCAATCAGGATAGATCCTGATGGGCCAGGAGATTGTCTGATCGGTCAAGGTGACCGATCAACATCTCAGAACTTTAATTTAAATTGTTGTTAGCGTAGTTCTGATTTTTGATTCACTTCTGATTTGCTTCGCTAATGAATCTATAAGTGTGCAGATAACATAGGGCTTTGAAATTCGGATGAAGGAGCAAGAAGAAGGGTCAAGGGTGACTTTCTCTGGTGTCTTTTTGTTTGATATACACTTGCAGGTTTCAATGACACTTGATGACCTGAAGCTTCAGTTGAGGTGGTAGGCTGAGAGCTCAGATGGGGTCAGTGGGTGACGACTGACCTGAAGCTTCAGCTGAAGAGAACTTCAGTGAACTGAGAGCTCAGAAGAGGTCAGTGGTGTTGGATCGAGAGAACCGATAGAGGGGGGGGTGAATATCGGAAAGCGTTCGGATTTAAGATAGAGAATTTGCACAGCGGAATATAAAAACAAAACACGCAAACACGGTGATTTTTACTTGGTTCGGAGCCTAGGTTGACTCCTACTCCAAGGCCCACGGTCGTTGACCATTTTCTGCGGGCAATTCTATAAGTTCGTAAAATGGTTTACAAATTAATATTACACTTGCAGTATCGTAAACACAAAATTAAAAGATCACTCTTTTGTTACCGACGTCCGAGGTAGATTGACTTTTCGGAGCAGAGGGACGTCGTCGGCTCGAGTTGGGAGGTTTCCGGAGCAAAGCGCGGGAGCAGAAGAGCGTCGAAGCGTTGAATGAATTGTTGCCTTGAAGCCTTGGTTCAAGGGTCCTTTTATAGGGCCTGGGGGCGCCCGGGACGTCGGGGGCGCCCCCCCACGTGTCATCCGATCCGCCTCGGTCTCGGTCAGCTTCTGATCCCTTTACATTCGGGATCAGCTTTGACCGGGGGCGCCCGCATTGACCGGGTCAAAGCTTATCCCTTGGCTTCGCTGGCTTCTGGTTCGTAGGCTTGCACTTGGGGGCGCCTGGGACGCTGGGAGCGCCCGGGATGCTGGGGGCGCCCGGGAGCACGGGGGCGCCCTGCCCAACAGCTGTTCGAAGCCTTCCTTACTTACATTGTTTTGTATGCACCTTGCGGGCGCCCGGGACACTCTGGGCGCCCTACTTAGCCACTGCCTCACTCCTTTGAGGCTCTCTGAGCTACAGACACTCGTTCCTTTGGTCCTGCATCCAGGGTTAGTCCAAAACAACATAAAATAATAATGTGTTAGTTTATACAGCCTTAGCTGTCTTGGTTCTGACTTTGGGTATCCAAAATGGAACCCTAGGTCGAACCGACGCCTACTGTTCCCTCGACGGGGAATGCGTCCTCACCTACTCCTCTCGGGAGAATGTACCTGATGCCAACCGTTCCTCTGGTTGGACTTTTGCCTCGCGGTCCTTCGCCAGGTCTTGGATGCCGAGCTGTCCTTCGCCCGGTGCCTAGCATTCCTTCGCTAGGGCTTCAGTCCCAGGCTATCCTTCGCCTGGTGCCTAGCAGTCCTTCGCTAGGTCTTCTTACCCTGGCATTCCTTCGCCAGTGCCTAGCAGTCCTTCGCTAGGGCTTTTTACCCTGGCATTCCTTCGCCAGTGCCTAGCAGTCCTTCGCTAGGGCTTTTTACCCTACACACTAGAGAAACATATTAGATAACAAATAAGACTTAACTTTTGAACCCTGTTGCCATTATCAAAACACAGGTTTGACTTGGGTGCATTCTGCACCAACAATCTCCCCTTTTTGATTTATGGCAACCCTAGTTCAAAAAGTTAAGTTTAATCAAAGCATGTAAAAACATTTTGTTCCCTCCCCCTGGAAGGACTCTCCCCCTAGATTTTTCAAAAATTCGTGGGATTCTAAGTAAAAAAAAATTTACTTAGAATTTTTCAACAGAATGATTTTTGCACTTTTGAAAACTTAAGTTTAGGTACTTGGAAATCTTTTGACAACTTAATTTTTAAAAGTACATAGAAGATTTTTAGAAGCATGAGTTTAGAGTACTTAGAAAAATTTTGAAGCTTTAAAGTTTTAAAGTACTCAAAAGTTTTTGAAAGCTTTAACTTAAGTACTTTGTAAGATTAAAAACTTAAGTACTTGGTAAGATTTAAAACTTAAGTACTTAGTAAGATTAAAAACTTAAGTACTTGGTACTTAGTAAGATTAATAACTTAATTACTTAGTAAGATTTGAAAAAAAAAATTAGTAAATTTTTGAGAAGCTTAAGTACTTAGAAAATTTTGAAAGGCTCAAGTACTTAGAAAATTAAAAGCTTAAGTACTTAGGAAATTTTGAAAAGCTTAAGTACTTACAGAATTTTTGAAAAGCTTAAGTGCTTAGAAAATTTTGAAAAGCTTAAGTACTTAGAAAATTTTGAAAAGCTTAAGTACTTAGAATATTTTGAAAAGCTTAAGTACTTAGAATATTTTGAAAAGCTTAGTTAAGTACTTTTTGAATAAAGGATAGATTTTGAAATTTTGAGAGAAAAAAAAAATTTAAGAAAAAAAATTTAAATAGAAAATTTTAAATTCTCTCCTTTCTTATCTCTCCCCCTTTGCCATATATTAAAAACAGATAAATATAGCAGGAATTAAAATTGCATAAGGGAATTAATTTTCATAAAGGAAAAATATTTGCATGATTTTGCTGTACTGAACCAATTCATGATAAGACTTAAACCAAATCAGTTGATTTTCTCTTATAGGGACCTGTCTAACCCAATTAGCTACTCACTAACTGTTATAAGCAGTAGTTTTTGCTAGGGTTAGTCAAGTTAAGTGTTTCTGTTCAAGTTAGATTTTCTAAACTTGACACTTAACTTGATTGCTGTGTAAGTTGTATTTAGTGCCCCGATTACTGCAGATGCACTGACTTAAAGCATCTTGAATTGAGGCAAAGACCTAAGCATCTCAACCCATTCTAGGTTATCAATCAAAAGTACGCTAAGGTGCTTGTGAGATGCTGGCTTGTAAATCTATAGGTGCATGCAGTTCTAGAGTTACGGCCTAGGCTAAGTCCATTTTCGAAAAAAGCCCTAGTTTTGAAAATAAAACTAAGTCGGAAAAAAACTGATTTTTTAAAAACAGCAATTTTTAAAAATTCTTTTAGAAACTGATTTTTAAATTAAGTAAAGCAAGAAAGTCAAAAGTAGAGTTAATCTATTCTACAGAGCACAATCCTAAATCAGATACTCAAATTAAGTAATTAGTCGAACAGAATAGGTTAACTAGTCAAACAGAGGTACAGTAACGTCAAACATAAGTCATGTTTTGGTTACTTAGTACAATGCAAAAATAGACTAGCTATGAAGAAGGCCCAGGGTGGTCAGATGGGTCGGGCTGCCATGAATCGAATCGTGCCATCATCTCATAGTATCGTGCATCAGCCACTTCTCGATCGGCTCTGCTAGCGTCCATCTGCTCGCTATGATAGGCCTCGACCTCCTCTCGGAGACTGTGGATCTCCGTCTATATCTGTGTGAGGCGCTGGTCGAGGGTCGGTGGTGGAGGCTCGTCTATGTGTGCTCGGGTTGCTGCTGCTAGATCCCCGACGTCGACCTCAACCTCCTCGTCTGAGTAGATCGGGGCCCCGGCTCGCTGTCGTCTCCAACTCAAGACCCCGGTGGCCGATACCTCTAGACCTGCTAATGAGAAGTTCCTAAATCCTATTTCATCAAAGTCGGTCATAGCGGTTATTTCACCCATGGTAATGTCACGACCGTGGTGATGAAGGAGGGAGGTGATGATGTGGCAGAATGGAGTGCGCACTCGTCCCTGGGTAATGACACTGGACGCATGCAGGATAGTATGAAACATGTGTAGTCCAATGTCAATGTCAAGGTGATGGACTAGGGCATACAGAAGGAAGGCATGAAAGGGTTTCATGGTCCCGAGATCTCTAGTGGAGAGTGGTAAGATACAGCGGACCAAGACTCTGTACAGGGCATAGTCCTGTGCCTGAAGTTCAACAGCTTGGAATCGTCTATTTGCGGGGAGTGCTTCCCTATAGAAATAGGAGTGAATGGTGTCTAAGGTAATGTGAGAGTAGGGAGGATCAAATGGAGGATTTTTAGGTGGATAGCAGTAGAATGTGGACTGGGAGGGTCGTAGTCCAAGGAATCGGTTCAGCAAAGTTGGGGTGATAGACAGAGGTATTCCTTGAACAGTAGTGTTAAACATGAGATTATCTTGTCGAACTATGTTATTGTAAAATTCTGCACATAAGGATTCATTAATGGAATGAGTGCAGAAGGCAAGATTATCTAATTGATAGAAGTTTATAATATTCATGGCTACGGGGCATGATTGTGTAAAGAAATGTCTATTAAGATAGCTTGTCTTAATAGTCTTGTAAATGGTTTGACCAAACTTATTACATAATTCTAGGGTAGGGAACCTAGGGTCATGACTTGGTTCGGCACCGGGGTTGGCCGGGTTTGGTCGACGTCTTCTAAGAGAAGGAATTTAAAAGAAGTATGAAGGTATTGCATTAAAATTAAAAATTAATTTAAATGCAATAAAGAAATTATACCGGGCAGCTCGGGGAGGCATGGTTGAGGACGAGAGCTTGCAAGGTCTCTTGATCTTCTTTGTAGGAAGGAAGTGAGGAAGGAAGAAGTTTTTTGGTGTGGGAAGAAGAGGGGTTCGGATGCCCTTATATAGAGAGGTTATTGGGGGCGCCCGGGAGCTCCCGGGCCCCCGGGTCAGTGGTCTCTGCCTTTGGCAGAGACTGCAGCTGGATGGGGGCGCCCGGAGTGCTCCGGGCGCCCTGGTTAAGGCTTGTTTGTAGCTTTTTGCTGCATTGACTGTGATGGGGGCGCCCGCGTGGTTCCGGGCGCCCTGGTCAAAGGTCAGACTCAGCTTTTTGTCTCGGGAGAAGTAGAAAGCATGGTGGGGGCGCCCGAGGAGTCACGGGCGCCCCGGACTGTAGCGGAAAAGACAAGTTTTATGTCTTGTCATCGTTTGACCATGGTTTAATCGGTTTGACCATGGTTTAATCGGTTTGATTGCTTTGACTTGTGGTTTGACCGTGTTGACCATGGTTTGACCATGACCTTAACTATAGGATTAACTCATAATATAGGCATTTAAAGAATTTCCAATTGAGTCTTAATCTTACTGTCTCACCCAATCTAGGGTTTTCATTCACGTTAGCCTTATAGGTTTTGTGAGATAGGTTTTGACAAGTAAAATTTATTTTGAAAAATTATTATTTATTTTAAAAATCTTAAATTAATTTTTGAAAACAGTTAAGTTTATTTTGTAAGAAAATGTTTGAGTCTATACTTAACTGAAAATTGTGTTAGATTTTAATTTAACAAAAAGTAATTTGAATTTGAAATTCAAAAATTGGCTTCCAGGTCTTGGCGAGGCACTAGGCATTCTTTGGCCGTAGCCTTATTGGATCATCAACCCTTTCCTTGACAAAGCCGTTTAATGAAGTTTTCATTTTCAAAATTAATCTTTGAAAAATTCTGGTCTAACTAGTTTGAGTTTTGGATCGGTAGTATCGGCTAGTTTCACCAGTCTAAAGAGACCAAGTATACTTGATCTTATTAGAATTGGTTTCCCAAACGTACTATCATCTTACCTCCACCCAATACTATGTTGTCAAATTTCAGTTAAGTTTGTTCAGTCCTTATACTAACTATTTCTAACCATGGTAAATTGCAGAAATTTAAATAAACAATCAAACATGCAATTTGCAATCAAGAATTAAATTTTATCTAACAATAAATATAGTTTTCAGTTTGGCTCCCCCTGGACTAAAGCCACGATGATAGTTAGGCAAGATGTGAATCTTGTCCTTGGGGATCCAATACTGATTTGATCTAGTCGGTTTGTTCAGGCACAGTTTGGGTACCCATGCCTGAACTTTACTTCTGGATTGATTCAGTACAGCAAGGTAAGATCTTTGTCTAGATTTGGTTCTATAGCCAAGTGCGGATCGATTTAGAACTGATTTCTGCTTTCCAAGAATCATGTCAAGACTCTTGGAACTAGATGTGAATCGTTCTAAAGCTGCTCTAAGATCCTTAACCTGAGTTTTCAGGGAGGAGTTCTCTTTCTCAAGTTTTTCAACTTGAGTAGGAGTTCCTTCTTGAACATTCTCGGTTAAGGATTTAGAGTCAGCTCCCTCTTTCAGGAGTTTTACTTCCTGTCGGAGGGATTCGACTCGGAGTTTGGCTTTCGCCAAATCTCGAGAAAGATAAGATATAAGTTCGTTTAATTGACTTCTATTGAAACCACTTACCTTGATTTCGCCGTCTTCTGGAAAGGTTAGTCTGCCGTCGTCCTGTTCTGATTCTGACTCGGTCTCGACTTCTTCTGAGGCGGTCAGGGCTAGTAGGTTTGACTGGGGTGCTTCTTCTTCTTCTTCTGAGGAAGATTCGTCCCAGGTTGCTTGGAGAGCTTTCTTTCTTCTTGTCTTCTTGGTCTCCTTTAGGTTTGGACACTCCGTCTTGTAGTGGCCCTTTTTCTTGCACTCGTAGCAAGTCACGTTGGGCTTGTTTTTGTCATTTGTGGGTTCAGCTGGTTTGTCCTTTCTTCGGCTGGTTCTCCGTCTGTTGGTTGGTTCTTCAATTCTTTATAGTAGCTTCGGGCCAGTCGGACCAGCTTAGGTCAATCTCCTTCTTCGTCTTCTGAGTCTGAGTGTGAGTCAGACTCGGGTTCAGGTTGAGGTTTCTTCTTTGTTGACCTTCCAGTTCTTCCTGCAACAAAGGCAATACCTTTCTCGGCCATATTGCAGTTAGTCTGTTCATGAAGTTCTAATTCGGAAAATAGTTCATCTAGTTTGATTTTTGAGAGATCCCTTGAAACCTTGTATGCATCTACCATAGATGCCCATAAGGTGTTTCTCGGGAAAGCATTTAGAGCATACCTTATTAGGTCACGGTTTTCGACCTTGTGACCTATAGTGTGAAGACCGTTCATCAATTCTTGGATTCGTGCGTGGAGCTGGGCTGCCGTTTCGTTGTCGGCCATCTTGATGGTATATAGTTTGTTCAGGAGCAGATCTCTCTTACTGATCCGAGTGTCTGATGTTCCTTCGTGCAGCTCGATCAATTTTGTCCACAGCTCCTTGGCACTGTTGAAGGGGCCCACTCGGTTCAGCTCCTCTTTTGTTAAGCCACATTGAAGGGTCTGAGTCACCTTTGCATCTGCTTCGATTCTTCGTTTCAGAGCGGTGTCCCACTCTGTGTAGCTTTGAGGAACTCCTTCAGTATTTGTGGGAATCTCCAGTCCGGACTGAATGATAATCCACATGTCCACTTGAGTTTTCAGGTGGACCTCCATTCGACTTTTCCAGTAGGAAAAGTCTTCTCCACTGAAAAGTGGAGGTCTGGCGGTGCTGAATCATTCTTGCATGGCCATTTAATTTGAAAAAGATAACTAACAAGAAAAAATTTCCCAAGACTTGGTCTTGGATTAGTAGTGCGGGATAAGGAAAATAAAATAACGAGGGGTGTTGCACCAACCTCGGTTAACGAAAAGAAAAAAAATTCGAACGAAAGATTTAGAAGAAATTCGAACGAGAAAAAGAAAATAAAATAGAAAAATCCGAAAAAAATTTCAAACTAGTGGTTGCACCAAATTTGAACTTCCCCGCTCTCATACCACTTGTTGGATCGAGAGAACCGATAGAGGGGGGGTGAATATCGGAAAGCGTTTGAATTTAAGATAGAGAATTTGCACAGCGGAATATAAAAACAAAACACGCAAACACAGGTGATTTTTACTTGGTTCGGAGCCTAGGTCGACTCCTACTCCAAGGCCCACGGTCGTTGACCGTTTTCTGCGGGCAATTCTATAAGTTCGCAAAATGGTTTACAAATTAATATTACAATTGCAGTATCGTAAACACAAAATTAAAAGATCACTCTTTTGTTACCGACGTCCGAGGTAGATTGACTTTTCGGAGCGGAGGGACGTCGTCGGCTCGAGTTGGGAGGTTTCCGGAGCAAAGCGCGGGAGCAGAAGAGCGTCGAAGCGTTGAATGAATTGTTGCCTTGAAGCCTTGGTTCGACGGTCCTTTTATAGGGCCTGGGGGCGCCCGGGACGTCGGGGGCGCCCCCCCCCCACGTGTCATCCGATCCGCCTCGGTCTCGGTCAGCTTCTGATCCCTTTACATTCGGGATCATATTTGACCGGGGCGCCCGGAGCGCTCGGGGCGCCCGCATTGACCGGGTCAAAGCTTATCCCTTGGCTTCGCTGGCTTATGGTTCGTAGGCTTGCACTTGGGGGCGCCCGGGATGCTGGGGGCGCCCGGGAGCAGTGGGGGGGCCCGGGAGCACGGGGGCGCCCCGCCCAGCAGCTGTTCGAAGCCTTCCTTACTTACATTGTTTTGTATGCACCTTGGGGGCGCCTGGGACACTCCGGGCGCCCTACTCAGCCACTGCCTCACTCCTTTGAGGCTCTCTGAGCTGCAGACACTCGTTCCTTTGGTCTTGCATCCAGGGTTAGTCCAAAACAACAAAAAATAATAATGTGTTAGTTTATACAGCCTTAGCTGTCTTGGTTCTGACTTTGGGTCTCCAAAATGGAACCCTAGGTCGAACCGACGCTTACTGTTCCCTCGACGGGGAACGCGTCCTCACCTACTCCTCTCGGAGAATGTACCTGATGCCAACCATTCCTCTGGTTGGACTTTTGCCTCGCGGTCCTTCGCCAGGTCTTGGATGCCGAGCTGTCCTTCGCCCGGTGCCTAGCATTCCTTCGCTAGGGCTTCAGTCCCAGGCTGTCCTTCGCCTGGTGCCTAGCAGTCCTTCGCTAGGGCTTCAGTCCCAGGCTGTCCTTTGCCTGGTGCCTAGCAATCCTTCGCTAGGTCTTCTTACCCTGGCATTCCTTCGCCAGTGCCTAGCAGTCCTTCGCTAGGGCTTTTTACCCTGGCATTCCTTCGCCAGTGCCTAGCAGTCCTTCGCTAGGGCTTTTTACCCTGCACACTAGAGTAACATATTAGATAACAAATAAGACTTAACTTTTGAACCCTGTTGCCATTATCAAAACACAGGTTTGACTTGGGTGCATTCTACACCAACAAGTGGGTGACGCCTGTATGTATGCAGAAGGAAGATTAAGAAGAAGAGGTTGGTGAAGCAGAGAAGGAAGGAAACTAGTGAATTGTGAATAGAGAAAAGGGTTTTTGCTGTTAAGTTGTGCTCTGTATTCAGCTTCTTCGTGTTTGATCTTTCTGTGCTTGTGCTTAAGGTTGCTTCTGTTCTGTAAGTTTCTTCTCGAGTCTCATGTGCTTAACCTGATATATTTCTGAGACGCTTGTGGAGAGGTTACTCTACCGAGAAGGATAAATTCTTAGCCGAATTCATTTCGGGGTCTGATCTGCCGAAGATCAAGGGATCACCCACCTCACGGGCACGCCAAGGAGTAGGGGCAAGTTATCCCCAAACCTTGTAAATCTCCTGTGTTAGTGTCTGTTCTGTTTTCTTTCTGTTGTGTTTCGTTTTCCGCTGCTAACCCTGAGTGCTGAAAGAAAAGAAATTTTTAATGGGTGACTATTCACACCCCCCTCTCTAGCCATCCCAGGATCCCAACAAGTGGTATCAGAGCCGGGTTCTCTTTCAACCGGATTAACATCCTAAGAGCAAGAGGATGGCTTTGAGAGAAGGATTCAGCACCAACCGTCCACCTTTCTTTAATGGAGCAGACTTCCAGTACTGGAGAAGTCGAATGGAGTATTACCTCAAGATTGATATTGGTATGTGGTTCTCAGTCAAGGAGGGATTCACTCCTCCAAAGGATGCCGAGGGTAAGGAGCTTGATTCATCACGATGGTCAACCGAACAAACAAGGAAAGGGGAGGCAGATGCCAAAGCAGTGGCCACTCTGTAGTGTGGAATAACCAAGGATCAACTCATTAAGGTTGGTCCTTTCTCAAGTGGCAAGGATCTGTGGAACAAGCTCATAGAGCTACATGAAGGCACTCGAGACTCCCGGATGGCAAAGAGGGATCGTTTCCTCAACCAACTTCAGAATCTTTCCATAAAGGAAAGTGAAACTGTGAGCGAGCTTCATGGTCGGTTCAAGGAGATCCTTAATGGCTTGCATTCGATCGATGAGAAGGTCGAGAACCGTGACCTCTTAAGGTATGTTCTAAAGTATTTTTCTAGGAATGCCTTGTGGTCATCCATGGTGGATGCCTACAAGGTATCCAAGGATCTTTCAATTGTAAAGTTAGATGATTTCTTCTATGAAATGGAGCTACATGAACTTGCTAACAAAGACCCAAAAGAGAAGGGTATTGCTCTTGTTGCAGGGGACAAAGGAAAGAAGAAGAAGGGAAAGAAGAAGGAGAAGGAGGAGAAGAGCACCCGCCACGTGACTCTTATGGAATTAGAAGATTCAAACTTGGAGAATGGAGACGAACCAAGTGATCCTTCAACCGCGGCTTCATCATCTTCTGATGATGAAGAGATAATCTCTCCCAAGCTTGATAAATGCTATAGAACTATTGCTTGCTTGACTACTTTGCTTAAAAAATCTAAGGATAAGGTAAAAACACTACTAGAATTTTTGCATTCAACAACACATAATCGACAACGGTTTTTTGATAAAGTGTTGTCGTATGTCAATTTAACAACAGTTTTAGTATTAACCGTTGTTGTTGATGGTCTGTATACGTAAAAAGACAACAGTAATAACAAAATGTTGTCGTATGTATACTCAACGACAACAGTTATAAAATAACTGTTGTCTATAGGCGAGATTTACAACAACTGATGTGATAAACTATTGTCTATTATGACAATAGACAACAGTTATATTAAACTGTTGTTGTTGTATTGTTGTGCTGTTCAATCAATAAATAAAATCAACGGTGGATATCCGACTGCAAAAAAAACAACAAACTATTGAAGTTCTCGTCGCACAAACTATTGAAGTTTGATTTTTTTTGAAATATATGTATATATATAAATTAGTTAACGAAAAAGTTGAGAATTATTTAAGCACCTCCCCGTGCCCTAGTGAAACCGCTGAACCCCTCCCCTCTCCGCCCGAAGCTGCAGCCCTTCCTCGCGATCGCGCTGTGCCGCCCTTCGCCGGCGCCTCCTGATCTCCGGCGGGCAATGGTCACCAGGCCCCCCATCTCTCTGTCGCGAACGTTCTCGACGCCGAGCTCCTTCACGCGAAGCCATGTGCCACTGCCTTCCTCTCTCTCGGATCGTCGACGCCAAGGTTCGTCGCCGGCCGCACCGCCCTCGCTGGTGCGATCCTATCCGTGCTCCTTTGTCAATCGCTGAGCGCCAGACACGGACGATCCTTTCTTCTTCTTCCTCCTGTGGCGCCGCAAGTGCGAGCGATGCCGAGCGCCGCTCGGCCGATCGACCATCCTTCACCTCAGTCCGAGCGAGTGACACCCCCGGAGTAACTTCATCCGAATCTCCTCCTCACTCGACCGACACTGGTGATCCTTTCCCCATCCTTTCTCTGATCTGAGTTGCGGCCCTATCACTCGCGACTCTTCCTTCACGCAACCTAGCTGTCGTCGGCCATCATCCAGGTTTGATGTCTGTTTGTTTTTAAAGTTTATGTGCCGTGAGTGGTGGTAGATAGGTTAGTTGTTTGTTGTCTTTGTTTGGGTGTGGTGTTGGCATAGGTCTTTGGCTGTGTTTTGCCGTGAGTTCATGGAATTATACCATTTTGGTTGGGTTCCATTGATGCAAGGGTTACTTGGTTTGAATAAGTTATGGTTAATTAAGGATTATGTGATGACTTCGTCGATATGTGGGGAATTAATCTTGGAATTGATTTATAAGTTGGAGCTAAGGTTTAGTAGGCTAGTAATTTGATTAATAATGATTAGTTGTATAGATTTAATTAATGGAGTAATTAAAAGATGGTTTAATTAGTTGTATAGGTTTTCTCCATATTCATTCTCCCTTTGCGTTTTCCAGCCTACTATTTGATTTCTTAAAAGATGGTTTAATCTATATCAGTTGCACTAACCTTTTCAATGCCAACAAGCGTAAGCTATAGTTTGTACTGATTATTATGGCACTTTGTAGTTTGTTATGGCACTATCCAATCCTTTGCATGGTGCACGAAAGGCAGGCACTGTTGGGAAACCCCTTCCTCGAGTTGAGGTATGTGAAGTATTTGGTTGTACATGAAAGTGCTTCATGTTTCTCTATATTACAAGAATGCCATGCATGTTTTATATGGTGATAGTGTTACTTATTGTTGAGCCAGAATTGGAATTCTTTGTTTTCTGCAATGGAAAAAAAATGATCTAACTTAATTTGATGTAAACTTGTATGAGTGCTATCTTTGGCACAAAGTTTGAGCAGAATTCTAATTTTTAAAGTTGTTCGAAGTTAGAAGGAGAACCCTCTAGCAGTTGGAGACATTGCTTTACGTGTACTTTTTTGTCTTGTCTTTCAATTCAATCTCTTTTATGTGATTGTCTGGATTATGCTTCCCTCTGGCTTTTTCACTTGGTTCCTGGTTGTGGTCTCCATGGAAAACCACTAACATATGCTTTGTTGCTTAATCAGCCACTAACTCTGGCTGCTCCTGTCTAGGTCAAGATTCTTGCAGAAGATGGTAGTCCTGTTGGTGCAAATAGAGTGGGAGAGCTTTGTATAAGAAGTCCCTCTTTATTCAAGGAATACTGGAAAAAACCTGAGGTTTGATCAGTTTTAGCTCTTGTTTTGATAACAGTAATATATTGGTTTTTCATGCTTTGCCTTAGGTTCCTAGGCAACCGGATGCCAAACAATGTGGATATTATGTGATGAGATTTATGAAGCAAATTACTGAAGAAGTTACATCAATCGAGGGGGATGCATTCCGAACGATAGTAATAATTTCTTTATTATCTCAAATATTTAAAGTTATCTAGTTATAAATTTTTTCAAGTTATTATGTTTTATTCTGTACAATCATATAATGTGTTTTTGTTCATAGTTTGCAAAAGCAGAGTACTCCCAAGATGAAATTGATGAAGTGCGCTCCGCGATAGTTGATTGTATACAGGATTATATTTGATAATAGGTATGTAAATGTTAGGCATTCAGTTGTTATTTGATACTATTTTGGTGAATTATCATTCAGTTGGTGAATTATTTTTATATCCTATGTACGTTTTATTTTTTTGGTGAATTATCATTCAGTTGTTATTGGATACTTTTTTGGTGAATTATCATTCAGTTCTGCCTAACATCCTTTCGCAAATTTCGCTAACAGTGTTAACATTGCAAAGGTATATTTATGCTTTCTTCATTCAAGACTATGAAAACGTGTGGTCTTAAGTGCATTCCTTGTTTGCCATGTTCACTAACAGATCTTCTGTTAAAATCTCTCTTGCTTGTTTTATGATCTTAGCAAGGGAAGATTTTTCCTACATTTTTCTGCAACCTTTGCACTTCTGTCTATTACACATCATCTTTTTTGGCTGGTATTATGAATTCCTTCTCTGACAGTTCCATTGTTGGGGTTATCTCCAGATTCAGTGGACATTAGTTCTAATTCCAAATTTATGCCGTCTTCTCTCTGCTTTGGCACATCTCAATATTACTTTCTGTGATTGTCAATCCATCTCATATTATCTTGAACAAATATGGTTATGAGTTATTTGTTTCATAACTTCATTGTATCATGCATATCATCTTCATCCTCTAAGCCACAACTATTATGTTGCAAACAATTCTTGTTTCTGACACTTATAGTTGTATAATTAAATAAGTTGAGTCAGTTGGATTAGTTGTATATGTAGAGCAATATTTTGGAAAATTCTATAGAACATGGAGTTTTTATCAACATTCTCGTATAGTGTTGTCACCTTATCAAGCATATCACATAGCTAATCTATTAATAGTTGAGACCTTTTAGCTTATTCTTATACCTCTTTGATTATATGTATAATCACCATTGTTTTCCTGAATTTTTAATTTGATTGGATTGAGTTCAAACTCAGGTTCTGTATCTAGAACAGTTCGCACTAACTAGCTTCTACTCCTTGGAGTCTTTGTTATAAACTACAAAAAAATCAAAATTTTGTTTGTATTTTTATTTGAAGCCAAAACAAACTTATTCCCTTGTCTGCTTTTTGTGATGTGAATAGGAAAAAACATTACAATTTCTAATCTCTCTAGAAATTTACAATTAGCCATATTCTGTTGCCTGCTCCATAGTTATTTGTTATTCTTTCTTTTTCATCATGAATGCAAACTTCAAGGACAGTAGTGCTAAGTTTCTATTTGTTTCACCAATCTCATTTGCTAGGGAACATTCATCATTGCAAGATGGCGGGGAATTCAAGTTGCTGTCAAGAAGTTCAGCGATGAAGTAATGTCCGATGAAGATAAATTGTGGGTTGGTTCTATATTTCATCATAATCTGTGTCTGCAATCTTTAATCTCTACTCTGTATTGATTTTTTTTCATATATCAATTAGAGTTTCTTTGTACACCTTGCAGAAGGGCATTCAGAGATGAGCTTGCATTACTTCAATTAATACGACATCCAAATGTTGTCCAGTTCTTAGGTGCTGTTACTCAGAGTAGTCCAATGATGATTGTCACAGAATATTTGCGAAAGGTTGCTCCTCAAACTGTAATATATAATTTGGGTCAGAATTATATATAATTTGAACTCTTGTAATTTGGGTCAGAAGATACTTTAGTGGTTTCGTCTGTTTTGGATAGAAGATACTTTTGTGGTTTCGTCTGTAGAAAGCTTGTGGTGGATCTTTATTGTAAATATGTTGATGATGTTTGATATATATATATATATATATATAGTTTTTGTTTCGAGGTTAAATTATTGCCTTTTAATTGAAAATATTGGTATGAAACTGTTGTGGAACAGTGCAAAAGCACAACAGATTTTTTTAAAGCTAAACTGTTGTAAATAAACGGTGGTATACGACAACACAGTGATAAAACTGTTGTCGAATATGATAAAAGACAACGGTGAATATGGCATACGACAACGGTGATAAACTGTTGTTATTGATATACGACAACGGTTATAAAAACTGTTGTCGAATATGATAAAAGACAACGGTGAATATGGCATACGACAACGGTGATAAACTGTTGTTGAATGTGATATACGACAACAGTGATAAACGGTGATAAACTGTTGTCGAATGTGATATACGACAACAGTGGAAATCAAACTGTTGTCGAATGTGATATACGACAAGAGTGATTCACTGTTGTCGTAGACCCCTCCTTTAACAACATGGTCTTTAACAACAGTGGTATTTGGCCTACGACAACAGTGATTCACTGTTGTTAAATGCATTTTTTCTAGTAGTGAAACATTAAAATTAGAAGTAGAACAATTGAGAACTTCTAAGGATGATGAAATAGATTATTTACATGTTGAGGTCCTTGAGGATGAGAATAAAGCCTTAAAGAGTGAAGTTGAAAAACTCAAGAATCTTCTGGAAAATTTTCAACTAGCTTTAAGACCTTGAATATGATCCTCAATGCCCAAAGAGCAGTCTACAACAAGGTTGGTTTATGTTACCGACCTAAGGAACCTAGTTTTGTCTCATTGATGTCTAGAACCCAATTTAAATCATCAAATGCTTCTAGGATTCAAGGACATAGGAAGAAAATGACCAAGGCATGGGTGCCAAAGACTTGCATTGTAGGTGCATTAGGTTCCAAGGTTTGGGTACCTAAATCATCTATCTTTCGTATTGTGTAGGCATTGGTTGAGGGGAAGCATCTATCAATATGGTTTGTTGATGGTGGGTGCTCCAAACACATGACCGGGGATAAATCGTTATTCACTACCCTACAAAGCAAAAGCAGAGGTAATGTTTCATTGGGTAACTTGGGGACATCTCACACAAACTATAAGGTTTAACAAAATATTTTTGTATTACTAGAAATGGGGTGAGATGTTAGGATCAACTGAATTATTCAAAATGTATAATGCATCCATTAAATAATGAGGTTGAAGAGAAAATGATCATTAATTTGACCAAGTATGGGGAAAACCAATGCATAATACATGTGTATTTGGTTCCAAGAACATACTTGGATATTCCAATCAAGTAAAATTGGTTGGAGCATTAAATTTG
This sequence comes from Boesenbergia rotunda, assembly GCA_024364735.1. Lineage (NCBI taxonomy): Eukaryota > Viridiplantae > Streptophyta > Magnoliopsida > Zingiberales > Zingiberaceae > Boesenbergia > Boesenbergia rotunda. Next base: position 460,686 of record JAGFNQ010001584.1, read on the forward strand.
ATACAAACTTATTTTGGAATTTTTAAATCCATAAGAACTCTTGATTCAGGATGTGGAAGAATACATTTTGGTTAAGGGAACACCTT
>JAGFNQ010001584.1:460864-563038 GCA_024364735.1 Boesenbergia rotunda
CACAAGTTTCTAAACTTCAGAAATTGCCTCTAAGCCTTAACCCAACGGATCTCTTCCACGGTTCCACCGCCACTGAGCATCAATGCAAGTCCTGGTCACCTCCATAACTTATGCTTTTTCTTTGCCTTTATCTGCAATAGAAGGAAATGCAACTAATAAGCACAATGCTTAGTAAGTAAATCCTAACTCACAAATCCATGCTATCGATAATAAACATGCTCATTTCAAAGAATGCTTACTTCCAAAATACATGTACATGGGAAAACTTACATATACTTATCATGCTCAATCATGTGGAAAACATTACTTGCATTACATCATTTGCAACCTTACGTACTCATACATTCAAAACACTAACATTCTTACTCTTACTCTTTAACATGCTTGCAATGTATCAAGGCTAACATATGAAATAAAGGCACATACTTAAAAATGAAAACACTTGCGAATACTTATTTACTTGAAAATAGTAATCAACTTTCTTTAGGCCTTGACATTGTACCATGGTATTAATGTACCAATTGCGCGCTTCTCTATTAGGTTGCGGGGTAGCTAGCCACCGCACCTTATTAAAGCTTCTTTCTAACTTTCTGTGGGCCTTCCATTTGCCCGGTACATGTCACTTTCCGAAAATAAAATACTTTCTTACTATAATACTTATACGTATCAAACTATCTTACTTTTGCATAAATTTTGCACTTAACACCTTTACCTTTCTTACTTGAGACTTTCATCGATCACCTTGCGTGCCCTTAATCCCAACCTCATTTTTGAAACTTTTCAAAAATTAAATCTTATCATGCTCAGCTTACATACACCAAATCTAAACCAATTAAATTTCTATCATGAGAAAACATGCATCTTTAAAAACTTAAAACACACGATAACCATAATCTTAAAGCATGCATCATAAAACATGGTTCTACAACAAGAACTTACATACGAAAACTACTCCTATTGCAGGTGAGTGATCTACTTACCCTTTCTTGAAGAAAACTCACTAAATATGGTTTAAATCCCAACGTAGCCCTTCTCTTCCCTTTCTTCGCGCAAATCTCCTCCCTCCTTGACCCTAGGGAAGAAGCCCTAGATGTTCTACTCAAGAGGAAGAAGGAGGAGAAAGAGATCTCTTGAGTTCCCTTTGGTTTCGCAGACCCTCACCCTCTCCTTGTCGCGCAGCCACCAACCCTAGTCTGCGGTTTCACGCGACTTAAGCGGGGTTTAAATACCTCTTCATGAAAAAGCCTAACTCACCTATAACATAATTTCGCTCCTCTCCTTTCTGTTCTTGATACCCTTGCCCTTCTGGTCAGCTGGGCGCCCTTAAGGACCTGCCTATCCCTGTGGTCGCGAGATCAATCCCTCGCTCGACCCTAAATTTTTTTTATCATTTATATTCCGAAAAATTGCCAAAAATTCAGAAAAATTCCTAATTATTCATGAAAATTATTGGGTGTTACAGACGACGAGGCAGAGCCAGATCTCCGATGGCAGATAGCTGAGCTCGAGCAGACTATGGATCGTAGATTTCACATGTGGGAGCTCGAGCAGCAGTCGATGCAGTCTGACATCTCCATGATCGTTCGTGTACAGCAGGAGATGCGTACCGATCAGCAGGAGATGTATGCTGAGCTGCGCTCGTGGATGGCAGGTCATCCACCCCTGTAGACATTTCCTGGTTATCAGCCATCGAGTAGCACGGCTCCGGGGAGCTTCATGCCTTCCACTGACACAGACATTCCTGCATTTGATCCGATGCAGTTTGATGTCCCTCGTGCTCCCGATGATCAGGACTGATGTATCTTTGATTTTGACTTATGTCTGATGACTGTTATTATTGATATTTTCCTTTGACTTATGTATGTTTGTTGACTGATGGTGACTGATGTTGTGATATTTTCTTCTATGACATTATGCTATGTTTGTTCTGGTTCTTTTTCAGTCATCAACTATTTTTTTGTCATATGATGCATATACGTATTTTGCCATGCTATATTACTGTTATATGCATTTCATATGCCATCAAATATTACTCTTTGTTTATTTTGGTTTTGGGGAGAGACCCCTATTTTAAGAGGGAGATTTCAAACTTAATAATCAGTCTACACCCTTTTCAGTGTTTGACAAAGGGGAAGAAGATGGTTAGTTAAGTTTAGGGTTTGTTTATCTATTAATGAACATAACTATTGTAGGGGGAGGATTATGATTCGCTTGCAATAATAATTTTACTTTTATTTTCACCTGATACCTAAACTTAAATTGTGTTGTCAAACAACAAAAAGGGGAAGATTATTGATGTAGTCTGACCTGATTGTTGTTTTGATGTTGACACCGATTTAAGTTCGGTTGAGTGAGAATTGAGATAAGATAGTTAAGTTCGGATTAAGTGTAAATGAGTCGGAGAGGGCTCGGTAGCTCGTTCTCCGGACCTAGGTCAGAGAGGGCTCGGTAGCTCATTCTTTGGACCGGGATGAGTCAGAGAGGGCTCAGTAACTCGTTCTTCGGACTTAGGTTAGAGAGGGCTCGGTAGCTCGTTCTCTGGACCGGGATGAGTCGGAGAGGGTTCGGTAGCTTGTTCTCCGGACTTAGGTCAGAGAGGGCTCGGTAGATCGTTCTCTGGGCTGGGATGAGTCGGAGAGGGCTCGGTAGCTCGTTCTCTGGACTGGGATGAGTCGAAGAGGGCTCGGTAGCTCGTTCTCTGGACCGAGAGGAGTCGGAGAGGGCTCGGTAGCTCGTTCTCCGGACTTTGGTCAGAGAGGGCTCGGTAGCTCGTTCTCTAGACCGGGATACGTCGGAGAGGGCTCAGTAGCTCGTTCTCCGATCCAGACTGAGTCAGAGAGGGCAAGGGTGCCTGTTCGTTGGACTCAGGGTCTAACTTGAGTTAGTCATGGTCAGAATTGGCAATGAACTAATCAAATAATCAGACCAAAGTTAGCTAGATCGGTCTGAGATCCGATCAGTGAGTTGGCACAAACTCTCTTGATAGCTGATCAGTCTGTTGACCGATCCAGAAAGTTTCTGAGGATACAGAAGGTTTTTTGAACGATCAGGTGACCGATCAGAAACATTCTGTGTGGTTCACAGAAAGACTCTGATCGGTCAGTGCGACCGATCAAGGCAGATTGGACCGATCAGTCAGGAGCCTGATCGGTCTGCTTGACTGATCAGGCGCTTCCCTGATCGGTCAAGGTGACCGATCAGGTGTTTGATTGAAAATCCCAGTGGGGTTTGGGATCGGTCAGGTGACCGATCCCCTGGTCTCTGATCGGTCAGTGAGAACGATCAGAACATCACTGGACCAATTAGGATAGATACTGATGGGTCAGGAGGTTGTCTGATCGGTCAAGATAACCGATCAACGCCTCAGAACTTTAATTCAAATTGTTGTCAGCGTAGTTCTGATTTCTGATTCACTTTTGATTTGCTTTGCTAATGAATCTGTAAGTGTGCAGATAACACAGGGCTTCGATATTCGGATGAAGGAGCAAGAAGAAGGGTCAAGGGTGACTTTCTCTGGTGTCTTTTTGTTTGATATACACTTGCAGGTTTCAACGACACCTGACGACCTGAAGCTTTAGCTAAGGAGGTAGGCTGAGAGCTCAGATGGGGTCAGTGGGTGACGACTGACCTGAAGCTTCAGCTGAAGAGGACTTCAGTGAACTGAGAGCTCAGAAGAGGTTAGTGGGTGATGCCTGTATGTGTGCAGAAGGAAGATTAAGAAGAAGAGGTTAGCGAAGCAGAGAAGGAAGGAAACTAGTGAACTGTGAATAGAGAAAAGGGTTTTTGCTGTTGAGTTGTGCTCTGTATTCAGCTTCTTCGTGCTTGATCTTTCTGTGTTTGTGCTTAAGGTTGCTTCTGTTCTGTAAGTTTCTTCTCGAGTCTCTTATGCTTAACCTGATATATTTCTAAGACGCTTGTGGAGAGGTTACTCCACCGTGAAGGAGAAATTCTTAGCCGGATTCATTCCGGGGTCTGATCTGCCAAAGATCAAGGGATCACCCACCTCACGGGCACGCCAAGGAGTAGGGGCAAGTTATCCCCAAACCTTGTAAATCTCCTGTGTTAGTGTCTGTTCTGTTTTCTTTCTGTTGTGTTTCGTTTTCCGCTGATAACCCTGAGTGCAGAAAGAAAAGAAGTTTTTAGTGGGTGGCTATTCACACCCTCCTCTCTAGCCATCCCAGGATTCCAACAGACTTTGCCATCGGAAGAACGATCATGAATGAATCGAAAAGCTCATCAATATTCCATGAACCAAATCCCTCGGTCTTTGATGTTCTTCTCTTCACCTTATGACGAACTCATCATCCTCTTCTATTGCACTTGGATGAACCATGCATAGAGATCTTACACACACGGGATGAACCCTTTCTCTTTGACCTCGCACACAGCTTATCTTGCACGGTTTCTATTGGCTTGGACGCACACATAGTTTACCCTCTCTATTAACCTAGCCTCTGCCTTGGGAGCAAGCGCAATATATATATATATATATATATATATATAAAAGGTCTGTTCCCCTTCTTCCATTAACGGAGGAAGTTGAGTAGATTGGAAGAGGAAGAGGAAGGGGAAGGGGCACCTTCTCACCTTCCTAACTCCAACAAATACATCTTTTCAAAATACTATTCATCTAAATGTCTAATATTCTTAATATTTTTCTCGCACATGGCAAATAACTCGACAGTGCCAGAGGTACAACCCAACTATTGTCACCTTTACCGTGAGTGTGAACGGTGAGCGAGTGACACTTTGCTTGTGTGGTCGTCTACATGGCTCGCCTATGACTCACGCGATAGCCTACGTGAACCTTCTACATCTGCGGCTGAATAAGGCTCCCCAAAGATAAGCGAAGGTATGCTTTTTCTTCTCTCATACGAAGGCTATTCTTCTTCTTCAAGCTCTTTCGCTCTCTCGCACACTCAAGCGGGCTTCACATCTCGGCGCAACATTGACTTGATCGTCAGAAGGGTCACACCAACAACGCTAAACCCCCAGTTGATGTACTTTGAATCATAGGATACCTAGAGAGGACCACCTGGAGAACGGACACTGCCGCAGCTCCAAAGGAATGACAGGATGAGCCCGAGCGGGTGAAGGAAACCATCATGACCTTAAATCCAACCTCGATCAAATTCAAACTGCACTCCTCTAGTTACGTTCGATCCCTCACATTTTGCCCAAGGTAGCTTATTATAGGAACACATTCCGCAAAACATATTTGATCCGATATCGATCTGACCATAATAGATTTAGTGCTATCTATGTCGAATTTTGAGCATGGGGTGAAAGAAAAGAAAAGAAGGTCCTAGAGATGACAAAGAATCAAATGCCTGAGATGAATTAGATGATAGGATCATTGTGTTTAGATGACTCGATCTAAATAAGCTATAATATGGATGGGACTTCTATGCAAAGGAAAATCCACAAAAATCTAACTGCCAGGAATACTCTTGAGCGGACCATCATTTGCGCGACGCTGCGGACGTGGCTTGCCGTGTCCGCCTCTGCTCCGTTGTTTTTGTTTTTTTTACGCGTAACCCTCGTGGCAAAACAAAACGCGTGCAGAGGCCCGTGCCCTAAACTCCCTTCTCGCTTCGTAGATGAAACCCCCTTCTCGCTGCCAGATCTCCTCGTGTTCCCCTCTGGACCTCCTTCTCAAATCCCTACTTCTTGCTGCCAGATCTCCTCTTCTCTCTTGGCAAAAACTTTCCCCTCGTCCGCAGCTCTCTCGGAAACCCTAGGCGTCGCAGCAACCCCCTTGCTTTCCTCTTCTCGCGACGAGGCTGTAGCAGCTTTCCTCCCCTCGCGACGAGGCCGCAGTAACCCCCTTGCTTTCCTCTCCCTCGGTCGATGGTCTCTAGCCGACGAGGACACCTTGCTACATCCCTGCTAGATCCGACGAGGGCAACCCCCCCTTGCTTTCCTCTCCCTCGGTTTCTGGTAAAATTTAAATTTGCTATTTATCCTGGTCTGGTGAAAGATCGATCGTTTTTGTTTGCTTATGATGTTAAAACACTCTGTATATCTGGGTTACATTTTCTTGTATTTTTCTAGATTTTCGATCTGCTAACAATTTTCTTTCGATTCCCTCTTGCTGTACATCTGGGTTACATTTCTTCTACTCAAGGGCAGAATCATTATGCAGAAATACAAATACAAGTTTTCCTATGGAAATAATGAGATAACTTTATCTTAGGATGAATGAGCACTCCAGTGGATAATTGGTGGAAATGAGCTTCATGTGAAGCTTCAGTTAGGATCCTCTCCATTCCATAGGTTGTTGAACTTAGAAAGGTGCATGCAATTTAGCTGCATGTGAGCAGAAAATGAAGGTCCAAAGAGTCTTAGGTTAAAGCTAGGGCATCCTTGATTGAATAGTAGATTAGCCTAAAGGGGAAAGCACCAAGTTATGAGCTTTTGACTAAAGATACTTTACTCTTAAAAAAATCTCAAATATCAGTTTATTGTTATTATCTTGATAGTAGTAGCACATTTAAATGCTTTCATTTACAAAAATGTTTTGATCACTAGATTCAGTGTTGTCTTCTTTACTTCTTGTAATATTCTGTCTATTGTGATGAATTTTGTGGACAAGGTTTGTGCACTATATGTTAGAATAGAGTTGTGTGCACTATATGGCATGCTTCTATTTCTTAGTTTAAGGATTCTTCTATTTCTTCTTGTTAAATGATATTCTTTTATTTTTTATTTAGTTATGATTTATGTGATGAGTCACTACAACAAATATGACTTTTCGCAACTTACAATTTTGCTATCCGCAGCGCGCATTGCATGATGCATAACTGCAAGCTGTTAAAAGTAATAAAACATCAACAGCGCGCAACACGTGCTGCGGTTAAGAACAATCGCAGCGCACTTTGTGCGCTATGATTAATAGTATTGACAACCTACATTGCATGCTGTGATTAATAGTATTCACAGCCCACATTGCGTGCTGTGATTAATAGTATTCACAACCCACATTGTGTGCTGCGATTAATATTATTCACAGCACACATTGCGTGCTGCGATTAATATTATTCGCAGTTCTCATTGCGCACTGCGATTATTATCAATTGCAGCGCACACCGTGAGCTGCAGTTAAGAACAATCAATCAGATTCGCAGTGCGTGTCGCATGCTGCGGTTAAGAGCATGCACAACATGCAACATGCACTGCGATTACGATAATTCAAATACGACATATAAATATCATACATAAATTATACCACATACATAATACCACACACAAATACAATACTATATAACCAAAACTCAAACAACTAATTATATTATGACATTTAACCATAAAGATCACACTTAAGTAAACCATCCAAAGTACTAGCAAAATTCACTTAGTAACATAATTTCTTGCCTACAAAAAAGTATATTCTCCTCAAGTAGAGTATATATCAGTCATACAAAACAATAAACTTAGATAACCAAGCAACTGTACTTCCTATTGCATCCTCAAGAGAAAGCATTTCATCATTTGGTCGAATTAGGTCCACCTTCTCCACAAAAACTCTATCAACCCAAACTTTCCAACAAGAACCACCAAGAAGAACATGATGCACTTTTGCTTTTGGATTTGTAGAAGCAATTCGACCTTCTGCAACAACTCCATCAACAGACCAATGAAGTAGCTTACACTTAGTATTCTCGCTAATATCTCCATGACTCACATCCTTCATTTTTGACTGCATAACAATACAAAGTTATTACTTTATCATACATATTTTTATAACAAAAATTTAATTTAAAAGACACAATCAAAATAATTACCTGAGCTACAGTTAGAGGTTGGTTAACATTACCACTTTTTTCCCACGACTATCGCCACCAACATCATTTCCAATTCCGCTACCAATGCCAGCACTAGCAACCTAATTTTATAAACAAATTATGCCAAATAAAACCATCATAAGATATTACTAATAAGAATATAAATACTCAAATAAAACAATCATAACCACTATTTCTTATTTTATCTTATGTTGTTATTTACTAACCCGTTCTTGCTCATTTTGTTGCCTCATATTTTGAAAATACAGGAGCCTCATTTCTTGCATTTCTTGTTGAAGGTTATTTACTGTACTTTCAAGTCGTTTAACAGTTCCATTTTGTTGTATAGAAGCTCCAACTTTCGATGGTGTAACTCCAAAGCCCATTCCACGTACTCTACCTCGAGGTTCCTTGCCAAATACAATACTAAATGCATCATCAGTAATATTAGTTGTGTTGTAAGATTCAGGTGGACACTCTTCTATTGCTTTCTGCAAAAAACAAGACAACTTTTTAGATAAAATAATAAATTTGATTTGTCTTTTTTTTTGCAAATTCTAAAAATAACAAATAAATCATTTTATTACCATTTTCTCTCCAACAGCTTGACTACTAGGTTCTCCATTTTTTTTTCTTGTGGCCTTCAATCCAAACGTTTGATCTTGTAATTGGTATATCCGTCGGACTTGTTTTTTCCTCAAGTATAAGATATATAAAAATTGTTAGCATAAATATAGTTGTTACTAATTAAGTGTATTTGTAAACTTTTTAATAAAATTTAATTAATAATAATTTGTACCATCATGTCAGCCAAACGAGCATAACCTCTTCGACTCATTGTGTGAATGTGGTCTTGATTTTCTCTCATTTTTCTGAATTTTGCACTTTTTTCCTGAGAATCAAAAGAGATAATAATTACTTAATAAGGGAATATAGAAACAAATAATAAAATGTTTTAAACAAGTATCAGTAACAATTGATAATATTACTGAAGAGAAAATGCTAAGGGAAAATTAGAATGCAAAGCAGATTCAGATACTTGTCATGCTACCATAGTGCACTACAAGGTGAGATTTAATAGGGGAGGAAGAGGGCATGGTGGCAAGCGCCCTCACCACACAAATCCAGGTGAAAGGCAGCCAAATAAAGCTCAGAAAATTGAGGCTTCTGCCTGACGCGCTAGTGCCACAGGGTTCTCCAAGTTTCGCTGCATTCTGAGCCAAGTTAGCTAAACTTGTCTGCACGCAGAATTTTGCGAGCAAACATACTACCTTAGTCTTGATAGTATGTGATATAACAACTTCTAACGTTATGCTAGTATCTATGTAGTTGACTGAATCGTCGTGTCTATAATGTTTCTAGTATTCCAACTTTCTGAATTATCATGTCATATAACTTGAGGTTTCAAAAAAAAAACAATTGCATAATAATTGCAGCCAAACGAGCATAACAATTGCTTTCACAATTTAGAAAATCTAAATGCAGGAAAATCTAAATGCAACCAAGTCCAGTTTTTGTTAGCAGGAAATACAGAGAACAACTAATGATCATGCATTTGAATTCATGATCATACATTTCAATTCATGCAAATTGATTCTCGATGATTTATGAATGTTAAAATAATGAATCATTAGAGAGTTTTTTTTAATCATTGCTTGATCTAGCTAAATTCATGATCATACAACTGTGTTATCATTCACTCTAGTTTTCATTGTATTAATATACTTTATAATTAACTAGTAAAAAACAAAACTAAACACCATTAGAACTTTAACCATTAGCAGAAACTTTAAACATTAAAAATAAGATTTGTTAATTAATACTTACTTGAAAGGCAGATGATAGTGTCTTCTTCACAAACAATCCCCATTAATTGATTTTGATCCATAAATTCGGGCTTCAAAAGACTAAGATTTCGTGAAGACATTGGACCAACATTTGCTTCTCGTATAAGTATTTGTAGTTTTGATTTTCTATCACGCCACAACTTAGCCAACTTTTGGAAAATTAATTTCTTCTCCCACTCCTCAACATTATAATTCATCTGCATATTAAAAAGCGCAAATATGTTTACAATGAAAAAAGGTGTAACAAATACAAACCAATAAAGAATCAAAGCAAATAATCTAAGTCTCAAGGTTCTATCTTTACCTGAAGACAACTCCACATTCTATTCTTCACTTCTTCGTCTACGTCATTCCATCCATCTAATGTGTATGACACAAATTCCTTTATCATGAAACTCAGAAAAGAAGCGTACTTCACCGAATTATCTCCAATGGGTTGTCCAAACTCATTACACTGTAGCTCTTTAGGCTTTTGTTGGCCACTAACCACATTCAACTTTGATAAACCTCGCCCCTTTTTCTTATCAGTTTTTTCATCATCAATTACCTCCTTACCGCACAAATCTTGTGATGGATTATGTGGACTATTAGAAGCTATATTTTCCTGCAAAATAGCATAACAATATTGGAATGTATGAGTGCACTTTATTACAATAAACCAAAATTTAAAGGCTTCAAAACAATATTACCTGAATTTCATCAACGATTGTTTTGCTGCGTTTTTTGCAATTTTTTCACATCTTTTGAATGACCTGCTCATTTACAATATGATATTATCAATGATGAAATATATTTATTAGATGAAGTAAATAACTATAAAATTTTCACCTTTAAATTTAAGTCATTGATCAATCACATCAATTCCCTCACACTCATTCCTAGCATATGGTTCATTCTCAGTAATGTTAATCTCAAGTCTGGAGACATCTAGAGGTGTTGATGATATATAGGGATCCTCTTCAATCAAATTCATGTCATGGATACCACGAGGCGGTGCTTTTAGCAACACATACCAATTTGATTCATCATTGTCCCTAGAATAGAACACTTGCTTTGCTTGTGATGCTAAAATGAAAGGATCGCTTTCAAAAGTTTCTAGCCCTTGATGTAAGTTGACCAGGGTAAAATCATCTTCCATTTTAATACCAGTTGCATGATTGGCCCAATCACACCTAAAGACAGGCACTTTGAAAGAATAGTAATCTAGTAAAATAATATCTCATATAATTCCATAATATGATAGTCTTCCAACTGAATGTGAATAATCATCAGTATTAGATTGACAAACAGTATCAGCTTCAATTGAAACACCACTATCTTGAGTCGACCTTCCAACATCAATTGTGTGGAATCAATGTCCATTTATAATATAACCTGTATAAGATATAACCTGCTTTCTTGGACTATTTGCTAGCCATTGAGTTCGGCCTGAAGAGTTATCAGGAATATGTTTTGATAACCATTGAGCAAATGTTTCCATATGTCGTTTTTGTAACAACATTTCATTCCTTATATAATGACGATCTACTTGTTTAAGCTCCTCAATGTGCATCCTATTTAAAATCATTGAAGGGCGAATATTAGAATATACAAATTATATACTAGACCAAGATTAACTAATAGGCTTTGCAATTAATTATACTTACTATAAGTAAGGTTCAATTTCTGCAGTATTGAACAACACATATCGATGTGCAGCTTGCAACACATGGTCTTCTAAAATCTTTTCTCTTCCTTGGGAAATTGAGTGACCTTCCACATTCAATCCATTCTCTAAATATGCATTTCGATAAGAATATGCACCAATACTAGCAGACATTTTTATATAAGCACTACAAAATCGCATTCTTTCTTCTGCGATGTAACACTCAGATATGCAACCCTCTAGCCTTGCTCGATTCTTCACATAACCTTTAAGTGTTTTCATAAATCTAAATAACAAAATAAAATGAGATGAAAGAAGTGTTGATAACAAAATGTGATTCGTTGTATAATATTTATTACCTCTCAAATGGATACATCCAGCGGAATTGGACTGGTCCACACAAGCGAGATTCTCTAGCTAAATGAATTGTTAAATGTACTGAAATGGTATAAAAAGCGGGAGGAAAATACCTTTCCAACATACATAGAGTTTTAACAATATTCTCCTCAAGTTGTTCTAAACGGTTCCTGTCTAATACTCTTTGACATAATTCATTGTAAAATGCACACAGCAGAAATAGAGCATTGTGTGGACCTTTCGGTAAGATATTTCTCAATGCAACTGACAGAAATTGTTGCATTAGAACATGACAATCATGAGATTTCAGCCCAATAAGTTTGTGCTCTTCTAAAGAAACACAATTACCAATATTTGAGCTGTAGCCATCAGGTAACTTTATTTTTTTCAACCTAGAGCTAAATACATCCATTTCTTTTTTAAACAATGTGTAAGGTGCAGCTGGTAAGTAATACATGTTTTCTCCTTTTTCTAGAGGATGCAATTCTTCTCTAATTTTTAAGTGCATCAAATCTTTCCGAGCATTAACACCATCTTTGGATTTTTTTGTTCACATTTAACAATGTGCCTATGATATTCTCGCAGACCGAAGGGCTGCTGGGCACCTAGCGAAGGGCTGCTAGGCATCGAAGACCTAGCGAAGGGCTACTAGGCATAGAAGACCTAGCGAAGGGCTGCTAGGCATAGAAGACCTAGCGAAGGGCTGCTAAGCACCTGACGAAGGACTGCTAGGCATAGAAGACCTAGCGAAGGGCTGCTAGGCACCTGGCGAAGGACTGCTTGGCACCTGGCAAAGGACTGCTAGGGTGTTAACAATCAGATAACTTTGAGGACTAAGATGGAAAATGTATCAAAATTAAGGGCTTTTGGGCGAATAAGTAAATAGGAGGGGCTGAGTGTAAAAGGTCTGCTTATAAGGGCTCGGTTGTGGCGGTTCGCGAGCACAGATCTCGCGAGCCCCTTTCCTTTTTCCTCTTCTTCTTCGCCCAACTCTTCGCTGCCGGCGATCGACGGAAGCGGCCGATCTTGACCACCTTCGGCTGAGCAGAACCCTGAAGCTGGTCGCGTGCCTCATATTCGCGTGGGGAAGAGACTCAGATGGGGGAAGCTTCGACCTAATCGCCGCGTCTCTTCATTCGTTCCGACGAGTAGAGGTGAGTTAGGGTTTCAATCGGATTTTCTTCCACGATTGTGATGCGAACGACGATAGCTTTAGATTCTGATTTCTTATTCTAATCGTCGTCTGATTTCGAGGTTTATGTGTGATTTAGGGTTGTTGCGATTGATCCTTTTCTTTTCCACCATTCTCAGCATATTGGAATTGATCGGAGGTGGGCTCGGGACGCAGAGAACGGTAGACCCTTGTTTTAGTCCGAGGATCTTTGTTGGTTCTTGCGGATCGCAACTGTTTGGGTGTCGATGGCAGTGAACGGTGCTGCTAGTTTCGGTGAGTCTCGTTTTCTGTTCGTTTTGTTTTCTATTGCTATTAGTGATGTTAGATCAGTTGCAGAATGAGATATTTGGTTTCAATTGTCTTCTGATCAAGGGGTTATTGCGGTTTCGATTATTGATCCTGTTTTGCTATGTGCTTGTTTTGTTTGGCATGATCTGTCTTATTGTTTCGGATATGAGTGCTACGACTTTGAAGTTGTTCTTCGATCTGTATAGATTGGTTTCTGATTTATGTTGTGGAATCCGATTAAGGGGATGATTAGGTTGGTTTTTGTTTCGTGAGTAGTTGGGATTTGATTTTATGTCTCTGCTCTTGATTAAAATGGGATGATCTGTTGTTTTGATCAAAGTGGTCGAAGGGTTTTTGGATGTCCTTTGTGAGCTTAAGGTTGAACTGGTTAGAGTTGTCGAGAGTTTTGATCAGATTAGCCTTTGGTTGTAATTTCTCTTATTTTGTTCTTGATTAGCAAATGAATTCGAATTGTGGGATTTGCTTGGATGGTAACCGGGCGAGCGGTGTTGATTAAGGTGATACTGTGAGCAATTGTGGATACTTTAGCCTGATTGGGTCAGATTAATTTGATTGGGTTAGATTGGACCTTGTTTAGGGTTAGACTAAACCTAAGTTTGAACTCAATGGTGTAACTCTGTGCCTATCATCTAATTAGATATAATTAGATAAAACGGGTGATTAGGTTAACCCTGATACGATTTAGGGATTTGTTTAACTACTTAATAGTTGTTATGATAGCTAAATTATGTGTTGTGATACAGGTCATTAACACGGCTATTTGGACTCAACTTACGACAGATATTATTGCAGACGGGGGGTTCTCTTCATATATTATCTACTACATCGGAGGCGGGTACCTCTGACTTATCTTTTAGATTAGTCATAGTTGATATGCTTGATATGCTATGTTTAGCGGTAGGGTAATGTAGTATTTTATACTTGCTCTACCTTGGCTGATATTGTTTATGATATACCTGGAATGTGATACCTATACCTTTAGGACTTAGGCTATGGTGCATAATCTATGATCCTTGCATATCATGTTGATATAGGTGGACTAGATAGTGGATGCTGTTTGACCAGAGTCATGCATCATCGTGCATTGTGCATCACTGTTGATCAGGGGCCCCTTATGGGTGAGTCAGGTCGACAGTCATACTGACCTATCCATACGACCACTCATGGGTTAGTGGTTGACGGAGTATGGGTAGTGTGCTCTGTGCTGCTCCGCTCATGCACTCATGGGTTAGTGAATCGGAGCGTGGTGGCAGACAGAGGTCCCTCCTTGAGTAGTCCATATACCAGAAGATAAGAGAGAGAGGTCTCTCCCCCATTTATATACATGGGGTAAGTGTTAACACTCAGGTAGAGATATCCCCCATAGAGGACCTGGGGTAGGGATGTTACTCCGACAGTGAGGAACCATTCAGGTAGAGATATCCCCCAGATAGGTCATGGGGTAGGGGTGTTACGCCTACATCATATCGTCTACTCGGTCGCTCAGGAGCAGTGATGGCAGAGTACAGACGACAGTTACAGCTCTACGCCGGAGGGTGGCCTCCGTTCAGCTTCCTCCCGTACATAGGTGACGATGTCTGACCGGCGACAGAGGTGACCATGTCATCACACCGTGTGCATACGTATATTTTGCATTTGCTCGTGCTTGTTATACTTGGATGTTGCATATGTTTGACATGCACATACAGGAGACCCTTATGTCTGGTTTCGGCGACTCAGCCACATTGGTATGGTATTTGCTATTTCTGTTTCAGTTGTACTTACCACTGCCCGTACCTGTGTTTATTTCGATAGCATGTTACACTATTGCTAGCTTAGACTATCTTTATATCTGATGAGATATCCGCTGAGTACTGTGACTCACCCCGTTAGCTCCCTGCTTTTATTTCAGGATGATTGTCTGGAGTGCCCGGCAGCCTGTCCCAGTTCGCGTCTTTCTCGAGATGATTCCGGGATGTCTCTTTTACTTTGTTGGTGGTACATGTTGGTACCCGTTTTCTGTTTCTTTTAGTTTACTTTTCCGCTGCTGTATTCGTGTGTGGTTTTGTCATCTTATACGGCAGTATAGTTGTACTTTTGTGAGCCATGGAGGCCTTGTGCTTTGCATTTGTCGTAAGTCGTACCGGTACGCAGCTTTCATCGTCGTCTCGCTTTTGTGTATTTCAGATGGTTGTTCCAACCCTATAGGTTGTGGTACAATCGACTGAGGTGGTCGTAGATGCTTGGTTTCCGAATTGTCCGTCGGTTGAGGGTGTGGCAGTCCGGTCGGTATCGGACGAGCAGCTCCTCGGGGTGTGACAATTTATTTGGTATCAGAGCGCAGGTTCTCGAGATACCTTGTGATCTTGTGGGTGGTTTTCGGATTTTGTGTCGGAGTCGTTTTCTCGTTGGACGTGATTGGGTCATGGCAGCGACAGGACAGCTCCAGACGATGATCTTACATTCTGTTACAGGTATGTTGTTAGTTCTAGGAATTTTAAGGCAAGTAATAATGATTGGCATATCCCTACAGTTATGCCGCAACGCATTGAGTTGACTCCACCCCGCCGACCTGGTGGGCCGGGTCGACCCCCACATCGGACGACGCGAGTGTCTCAGCGAGCGACAGTGTCTGGGACAGAGGGGGTTCCTGTGAGACGGACACGGACAGGGTTTCATGGCCGAGGATGATCTTCTTCCGAGACTCATGATGATCGGAGATCTCATTCCCCGCGGATACCGTCGCCACTTCTGACCACCGTACCGGTGGTACCTCCGGTAGGACCCACTGCAGCGTCAGTCCCAGTGGCGCCTGCTGTAGCTCCTCAGAATGCTACCTCATCCATGATGCAGCAGATGATGCAGCAGCAGATGGCGCAGCATCAGCAGATGATGCAGCAGCAGATGGCGCAGCATCAGCAGATGATGCAGCAGATGACACACCAGCAGCAGATGATGCAGCAGATGTTTCAGACACAGCTGCCGCACCATCTGCTCCACCAGCAGCTGCTCCTGTTCAGTCAGAGCCTCAGACTGCACAGCCGATACAGCCGTCGGGACCGACTGTACCATCTGGAGATTCTACATTACCCCCGGCGGCACCTTCTTCTACTACTACTATTCCGAGCCGATCTGTGGCCCGGATTCCAGCATTAGCACAGGCGGCTAAAGGTCGTCTTACCCTGTTCCAGGGAGCTGCTGATCCGACCGTGGCTCACTCTTGGCTGGAGACGCTAGAGAGGACATTTCCATACCTAGAGTGTACTGACCTGGAGCGGGTTGAGCTTGCGGCATATCATCTGCGCGGTCGAGCGGAGACATGGTGGATCACTCAGCGATCGGTTATGGGCACTCAGCCGGTCACTTGGGAGAGATTTCGCCAGGCCTTCACCACTCAGTACTTCCCAGCTGCACAGCAGCTGACCCGATGGCAGGAGTTCTTGGAGATTCGTCAGGGAGAGCAGTCGGTGGCAGATTATGATGCAGAGTTCCACCGACTGTCTGAGAGTTGTCCTGAGATGTTTCCCGGAGATCGTGAGAGGATGACCCATTTCATTAGAGGGTTGGCTTCCTACGTCCAGTCTCGGATGTCTCCCTGGGATCTGACCTCGTACAGACAGGCACTAGACCGCGCCTTACATGTGGAGGCGATGCAGCAGAGACTATCCTCAGAGCGGAAGAAAGAGAAGAAGACCTCACAGACTTCTCAGTCTCAGTCCTCGCGGAAGCGGGGTAGACAGGAGCAGTCGACACAGGATGCTTCTGGGGCCGCCTCTCGGCCTCGAAAGGAGGGAGGTTCTACGTCAGGAGCTGCTCAGGCCTCTGGACAGGACCAGCAGAGGACCACGACTTATCAGTGCACTTGGTGTGGATCCAAGGGGCACGGTAAGTCGAGTTGTACTATTGGACGGGCTGTTTGTTTCCATTGCAAACAGCCTGGCCATCAGAGGCGCGACTGCTCGCAGAGGGCACAGGATGCGGGTACGAGAGGCACACCTGGAGGAGGATCTTCTGGCCAGTCGGGGGCCCAGCGAGGAGGCCGGAAGGCCCAGTCTTCTACACGACAACAGCAGACTGCCTCTTCACCGATTCAGCTCTACTGCTTATTTGGTCAGGGTCAGGAGGCTGCAGCATCATCATCTGTGGTATCCCATTCTCCATTTCAGCCTTCTGTTTCAGAGCCTCGTCAGCAGTTGTATGCCGGGTATCAGCTACCGGTCTATCAGCAGTCTCAGATTTCTGGAGCACCGGTGCCTCAGCTACCTTCGGTACCGACTGTTCAGGCATTACCCCCACCTCCACCCCACCAGAGTCGGGTCGGGTGTATGCTGTTACCCGAGAGGAGGCTCATCCAGCGGATGGATCCGTTTTCCGAGGTACAGTTTTACTTTATGCATTCACCGCAGATTTGCTCATAGATACTGGTAGTTCATATTCTTTTATATCACGGGCATTCTTGAGCAAGATCTGTAGGTTGCCGACCTTAGAGCACAGCGGCTATCAGTGTCCTTACCTTCAGGAGATGTTCTGGAGGTAACCCAGGAGGTCAGAGACTGTCCCCTGGATTTTGGGAGGGTCACCCTTACCGTGGACTGTCTGTGCTGGATATGATAGAGTTCGACATCATACTGGGCATGGACTGGCTTACGACATCACATGCCACCGTTGACTGCCATTCGAGGGTGGTCACTTTCCGACCTCCAGACCAACCCTCGTGGGAATTCTTTGGCATCCGGGATGAGGGTATAGCAGTTATCTCCGCACTGCAGGCGCAGAGACTCATTACGCAGGGTTGTCAGGGTTTTCTGGTGTCATTACTTAGCACTTCAGATGGTAGTACTCCTCAGATCTCCGACGTTCCAGTGGTCAGGGATTTTCCGAATATATTTCCAGACGAGTTACCGGGCTTGCCTCCCCGGAGGGAGGTCGAGTTTGCCATTGAGTTGATACCGGGGACTGCGCCGGCATCGAAGGCACCATATCGGATGGCACCGCAAGAGTTGGACAAGCTGAAGGTCCAACTCCAAGAGTTACTAGATCGTGGATTTATCCGACCGAGTGCTTCTCCGTGGGGTTCTCCGGTCCTTTTGTGAAGAAAAAGGACGGTTCTATGCGACTTTGCATTGACTATAGACAATTTAACTCAGTCACAGTCATGAACAAGTATCTGCTGCCGCGTATTGATGATCTGTTTGATCAGCTGAGGGGAGCATCTGTGTACTCCAAGATAGATTTGCGATCTGGTTATCATCAGCTGAGAGTCAGAGATTCAGACATTCAGAAGACGGCATTTCGCACCCGTTATGGGCATTATGAGTTCTTGGTGATGCCATTTGGGCTCACGAATGCCCCGACCGTGTTCATGGATCTCATGAACAGGGTATTCCTCCCGTACTTGGATCAGTTTGTTATAGTATTCATCGATGATATCCTGATATATTCTCGGTCCGAGGAGGAGCACGCTCGCCATCTTCGCATCGTTTTGGAGGTTCTCCGAAAGGAGAAGCTCTATGCGAAATACAGCAAGTGTGCATTTTGGCTATCTTCTGTGGGTTTTCTTGGACACGTAGTATCCAGTGGAGGCATCTCAGTAGACCCCCAGAAGATCGAGGCTGTCACCAGTTGGGAGCAGCTCCAGTCAGTCCATGACGTGCGTAGTTTCCTGGGTTTGGCAGGCTATTACCGACGTTTTGTCGAGGGATTCTCCAGCTTTGCATCTCCAATCATGCACCTGACCAAGAAGGGCGTGAAGTTTGTATGGACTGACGATTGCGAGACTAGCTTTCAGGAGTTGAAGCAGAGGCTGGTATCTGTGCCAGTTTTAGTACTGCCTTCAGGAGAGGATGGCTTCACTCTGTACACTGATGCATCACTGTTGGGATTGGGCGCGGTACTCATGCAGCATGGACGGGTGGTTGCTTATGCTTTTCGGCAGCTAAAGGAGCATGAGAGGAACTACCCCGTCCACGATTTAGAGTTGGCCGCTATTATTTTTGCGCTGAAGATCTGGAGGCACTGATAAGTACCATTTGTTATTTTTAATTGCTAAAATCCATGTTTGACTCATATTTTTCTTCTTGCTTAATTGTGAATTTACCCTAGGTTTTAGAACTTCCTCTTATTTTGGACTTAATTGCAAATTTACACATATTTGGATTATTTGGCCACTAATTTTTGATCTATTTTTGTAGGCATGAAAGGTTCATGGACCTAGGGCATACTGGGTCAACTNGCTGGTGACTATGGTTGCGCCAGTCAGCTATTAGGTCCAGGATCAGAGAGGCGCAGGCCAGTGACCCACATCTGCAGTCTCTGGGCAGTCGCATTTCCGCCGGGCAGCCGTCTGACTTTACGCGGGACCGATGAGGGTATTCTGTTTTTCCGAGGGAGACTATGTGTGCCAGAGTCGCACCCAGTCATGGAGGAGTTGTTACAGGAGGCTCATCGTTCACGGGTTTGCTATACACCCAGGCGGGACTCGGATGTATCGTGATTTGAGGCGTTCCTATTGGTGGAACAACATGAGGAGAGACATTGCGAGTTTTGTTGCTAGATGTCTCGTCTGCCAGCAGGTTAAGGCAGAGCACCAGAGACCTGCTGGGTTACTTCAGAGGATTCTCATTCCCGAGTGGAAATGGGAACACATTACGATGGATTTTGTGGTGGGACTTGCCCAGGACTAGGAGAGGGCACGATGCGATTTGGGTAATCGTTGATCGATTAACCAAATCGGCACATTTCCTAGCTATGCGGAGGACGGATTCCCTCGACAGGTTAGCGGAGTTATATTGTCGAGAGATCGTCAGATTGCACGGAGTACCCCTGAGCATTATATCGGACAGAGATCCTCGATTCACTTCTCGTTTTTGGCAGAGTCTGCAGAGAGCCTTGGGGACGGATCTTCGGTTCAGTACGGCGTTTCACCCGCAGACAGACCGGTCAGTCAGAGCGTACGATTCAGACATTGGAGGAACCTACTGAGATCATGTGTTCTTGATTTTGGAGGCAGCTGGGAGGATCATTTACACTTGGTGGAGTTCGCCTACAACAACAGCTATCATTCGACGGTTCAGATGGCACCGTATGAGGCGTTGTATGGTAGGCCATGTCGGACACCCATCCTCTGGGAGGAGGTTGGGGAGGCCCAGCTGATAGGACCAGAGAGAGCTCAGCAGGAGGCAGAGTTAGTACGCACTATCAGACAGAGACTATCAGCAGCACAGGATCGCCAGAAGAGTTATGCTGACCGGAGACGCAGACCCTTGGAGTTCTCTGCTAGTGACCATGTGTTTCTTCGAGTTTCGCCCACGAAAGGGGTGAAACGTTTTGGTCTCAGAGGTAAGCTAGCTCCGCGGTATATCGGTCCATTTCAGATTCTGGAGAGGATTGGAGCTGTAGCTTACCGTCTGGCTCTTCCACCGTCTTTGGCCGGCGTTCATGACGTGTTTCATGTATCTATGCTGAGAGGTTATGTGCCAGATCCCACACACATCTTATCCGAGGTACCTGTTCCGCTTCAGCCGGACGCTACTTATGAGGAGGTACCTGTACGGATCTTGGGCTTCCGGGAGCGGCAGCTACGGAACAAGACGATCCGACTGGTCAGGGTAGGGTGGCGGCATCACTCGGATGCAGAGGCGACATGGGAGCTCGAGGATACTATCCGAGCACGATATCCCCATTTATTTGACTGAGGTATGTACTGTTGTTTCGATTCATCATGCATACTTCATATATACTGCTGTTAGGGGCTACTATTAGCAATGACAATTTGGGGACCAAATTTTAATTAGTGGGGGAGAATGTTAAAATACGAAAACATTAAGGGCTAAAATGTAAATTATCTGAACCAGAGGGCTAATGTTTTAAAAAAAAATATATATATATGGAGGGGTTAAATGAAAAAGGGCGCAATGATATATATATTTATGTGGCATCACTTCAGTTGCCCTAGGATACCGCCCCGAGCCGACTTCGCCCTTCCTCCTCGCCGTCGTCCTTCTATTCCTCGTGCGGTCGGAGCGTCGGCGAGCGGTTCTGTGCGGCGGCCAGGCGACATCGGAAGACGACTTCATCTTCCCCACTAAAGTCTGATCGAGATTTCGGGTTTCCCTTATCTCCCGCAAGCACGGATCGAGGTTGTGGGTTTTCTTTTTCCTTTTCATCGCGATTGACCGAGGTAAGGTTTTCTCCTGTGGTTCTTCCGGTTTCTAATCGAGTAGATCTTGGAGGATTTAGGGTTATCTCTGATCTTGTTGTCGACTTGGCTCAAGGTTAGGCGATCGTGGGTTTTGAGCTGCCATCGATCGGTTTCGACTTCACTGGAGCAAGGTTGGAGGATATCCCTGGGATATTTTTTTCGGTTGCTCAGTGGGTGATCGCGTGCCAGGTAACCCTCTATTCCTTTTGTTGGATTTGAATTGCAAAGGTTTCTAGAGGTTGATCTGTTGTAGTGGTTTGATTAATTTCTGCCAGGATTGAATGCTAGAGTGTATATTTGATCTTGGGATGATCTTCTGTGCGTGGGTTATTGTATAATCGTGTTCCGGTTGCTGACTTTGTTAGCTTCGCCACTGTGAACTCATCTTTGTGTTCTTGTTCTGTTTGTGATCATGATCCTAGGGATTTAAGTTGCGTCCAGTATCTCGATTGATTTCCTTGCCATTGTTGGTTGTTCTGTTTAGGTGGCTGAGTTCTTGCAAGTTTTGAAGGATTTGGGAGAATTGCTAGGACTTCATTGATTAGGTTCCACCGTGAGCTAGCTTGGGAAAAAGGAATTGATATTTAAAATTAGGATTAAGTGAGATTAGTTCTTAACTAGGGTTAATTCTAATGGAACTTAGGGTTAGCTTAATGATGTGTTTGGGATTACCATGAACCACACCTAGGGGTTAAATCCGGTTTTCAGCTGGGTGTCTAGTCTACTTATTATTCATATAAATAGCTAAGGTTGTGTATGTGATACAGGTCATTGACGCGGCTATTTGGATTCTGCTTGTGGCAGATAGTATTTAGACGGGGATTCTCTTCGCACACTCTCTACTACATTGGAGGCGGGTATCTCTGACTTATCTTTTAGATTAGTCATAGTGATATACTTGATATGCTATATTTAGCGGTAGAGTAATGTAGTATTTTATACCTGCCTACCTTTGTGGATACTGTTGATGATATACCTGATAGGTGATACCTACACCATTAGGATCTAGGCTATGGTGCATTACTTATGATCCTTGCATATCATGTTGATATAGGTGGATTAGATAGTGGATGCTGTTTGACCAGAGTCATGCATCATCGTGCACTGTGCATCACTGTCGATCAGTGGCCCCTTATGGGTGAGTCAGGTTGACCGTCATACTGACCTATCCATATGACCACTCATGGGTTAGTGGTTGACGGAGTATGGGTAGTGTGCTCTGTGCTGCTCCGCTCATGCACTCATGGGTTAGTGAACCGGAGCGTGGTAGCAGGCAGATGTCCCTCCTTGAGTAGTCCATATACCAGGAGATGAGAGAGAGAAGTCTCTCCCCCATTTATATACATGGGGTAGGTGTTAACACTCAGATAGTGATATCCTCCAGAGATGGCCTGGGGCGGTTAGTGATATAGCCAGGATAGGTGATGGCCTGGGGTTTATAGAGATATCGCCAGGATAGGTCTTAGCCTGGGGCTATTAGTGCTATAGCCAGGATAGGTGATGGCCTGGGGCTGATAGAGATATCGCCAGGATAGGTCTTAGCCTGGGGCTATTAGTGATATAGCCAGGATAGGTGATGACCTGGGGCTGATAGATATATTGCCAGGATAGGTCTTAGCCTGGGGCTATTAATGATATCGCCAGGATAGGTCATGGAGTAGGGGTGTTACACCGACAACATACCGTCTACTCGGTTGCTCAGGAGTAGCAGCGGCAGAGTACGGACGACAGTCACAGCTCTACGCAGGAGAGTGAACGGACACTTGCCCGTGCTTGTTATACTTGGACGCTGTATATGATTGACATGTACATACAGGAGACCCTTATGTCAGTTTCGACGACTCGGCTAGATTGGTATGGTATTTCTATTCCTATTCCAGTTATGTCTACCACTGTATGTACCTGTATTATTTCGACTTCCCTGTTACTCTATTGCTAGCTTAGATTATCCTGTATATCTGATGAGATATTCGCTGAGTATTGTTACTCACCCCGTTAGCTCCCTGTTTTTATTTCAGGATGATTGTCTGGAGCGCCCGACAGCCTGTCCCAGTTCGCGTATTTCTTCGAGATGACTCCGGGATGTTCTTTTACTTAGTAGTGGTACATGTTGGTACCCATTTTCTGTTTCCGTTACTTTACTTTCCCGCTGCTGTGTTTATGTCTGGTCGTGTTTTTTTATACGGCGGTATAGTTGTACTTTTGTGAGTCATGGAGGTCTTGTGTTTTGCATTGTCGTAAGTCGTACCGGTACGCAGTTTTTTTATTGTCTACGTTTTCGGTTCCTTATTATTCAGATGCTTGCTCCAGCCCTATAGGCTGAGGTGCGAGCAAGCTGAGTGAGTCGTTGAGGTGAGGGTTCAACATTGTCCGTCGATCGAGGGAGCGGCCGTTCGGTCTGTATCGGACCGGCAGCTCCTTGGGGCGTGACAGAAGGCCTCTACCCTCTGTCTAGATGTGCGCACCACAATCTCATTCAGGCGCTTCCTCATCGAAGGCCTCTGCCCTCTGTCCAGATGCATGCACTACAATCTCATTTAGGCGCTCCCTCATCGAAGGTCTCTACCCTCACCAATTCTTTGATCCAACACCTCCATCAGCATCAGGCACTCAACATCAACTTCACCAAATTTCCTTAGATGATGCTTTTTGATTTCTTCATTGTGAGAAACATTTGGAAAATAAAGGTATGCTTTTGTTTAGGTGTATGGATACCCTAATTCCTAGGGGTTAGAGATGCATTTTGGCAAGATTTGCAATTCTAGGGTTTGCACCATTTGAGATAGTTGAAAATCATGTTTCTTTGGGTTTAGGGTTTTTCCCATATAATATTTGTCAATGTGTAATATTCTATTATTTTGTCCTATGTTGATCGCATCATGAATGGTTTGTAAGATGATAGGGTCTCTTTGTTTTCTCAAATTGGTTTTCATTTTAGAGGGGTTTTCTTTATTGTCTCAATTCGATTTCTTAAATGCATGTGATTTTTTAGTATAGCTATAAGTATATGTTACTTTCAAAACTTGTTATATATTTTAATCAAAATCAGTATCTTATTGATATATGTTACTTTTAGTATATGTTTTCATTTATTGGTCATATTTATTTTGCAGCCATGACGCATCTTAGTAATAATAAAAAGGAAACTAGTTGTTATGCTAATACATTGGTTGGAGATTTTGAATATAGTGAATTGGATTTTTCAAATGAGTTGTATTTTAGTGGATGACATAATAGATCGTATTGCTTGAAAAGATTATATGTGAATAACATTTTTGCTAAGAGAGGGATGATATATAATTTAGCATATGAGAGTAAAGAGTAGTTTTGTAAAGTTGTGTTATATGCTCGAAAATGAAGGGGACCTGAAAGGAATAAGATATATGGAGGTGGATGAGTAAGTAGTAATGTCATTAAATTTGCTAGCTCATCATGTCTAGAACAGAACTATACAATTTTGATTCAAATAGTTTGGTGAAACAATTAGTAGACATTTTCATGATTTTTGAATGCTATAATTCATCTACAAAATATGTTTTTCGAAAATCCAAAGCCAATTGCAACAAACTCAGCAGATTGGAGATGGAAATGGTTTAAGGTAATTATTTAATTTATTTTTAAAGTTAGGATTTAGGATATTTTTTCTTACTTTCTTTTGATTGTTTCTTTTAGAATTGTTTGGGAGCTTTGAATAGGACATACATTAATGTTAGAGTACCAATAGAGGATTGACCTAGATATTAGATAAGAAATGGTGAAATTGCTATTAATGTGCTTGCTGCTTGTTCCCAAGATATGCAATTTACATATGTGTTGCCTGGATGGGAAGATTCATCAACAGATAATAGAGTACTACGAGATGCAATCACTAGGAAAAATGGATTAAAAGTCCCACATGGTGTGCTAATTAATTTTTCAAAATATCCTAAATACCTTACTATGTTTTGAGTGTATGATATATTTTAATACATTTATTCAATTTATAGAATATTATTACCTTGTCCATGCATGTTACACAAACTATGAATTCTTTTTAGCACCATATAAGGATCAAAGATATTATTTAAATGAATGGAAAAAAGGTTAAGTACCTAGAAGTCTTCAAGAGTTTTTCAATATGAAGCATTCGACTGCGAGAAATATGATAGAGAGATGCTTTAGGCTACTGAAAATACATTGGGCAATACTTAGAAGTCTAGCTTATTGTCCAATCCAAACTCAAAATCGAATTATTATGACATGTTGTCTTCTTCACAATTTTATAAGGAGAGAAATATTTGGGGATCTTGCAGAAAGAAAGTTGGATAGTCAACAAGATGGAGTTGAAGAAATTTGTGAAAACTTTGTGTTAACCATTGAGACTTCGAGTGAATTTAGCAATTGGCAAGATAATTTAGCCAATGACATGTTTAATGAATGGAAACGAACTAGATGAGACTATTTGTATAATTCTTATTGAATTTTTAGATTTTTATAAATAGTCAAAGACCACGGTCTTTATTTTATTTCTTTGTAATTTACATGTGACATGTCTTGTTATTTTTAATTTTGTGTTTTAGGTTATTTTGATTATGTTGAATTGTAATGGTTTTTTTGTTTGATTGAAAATTTTTTGAAATTGAATCTGCCGATATTTGATTAATTTGATTGTCAAAGGATGGGGGTGTTTTTGCTTTCAATTACAATTCCAAATATAATTTGTTAACAGATTAGCTTACTTATTTTTTGCCAAGTGCAGCAATTCCTTGTTATTGTCATCTTATAATCACATTTAGTTCAACTGTTGACAACATACCGTCGAAAATAAAGTATTTCAATTAGGAAAATATGATTTCAAATGAGGGGCTGATCACATGCGAGCTATTTCTATAAGCATGGGATTTTTGCCTTTTAGCTATTTCTATAACTTATGCCAGCTTTATAGGCAGTTATAATTTAGCTTTTGGGACTTTTGACTATTTCTCTTTATTTGAGATGTTAATTTTTTGTGCTATAGGTGAACATGACTTCTAAACCTTCAAAAAGACTCTTACAACTCAAAAAGACCAAGAAAAACAAATATAAATGGTCTACTAAAGAAGATGTTGCACTTATTGAAACATTGATGCAATTAAACAATGTCGGAGAGCTTAGAAACCAGAATAAGAAAGGTTTTCGGCCAGGACATTGACAAAAACTATAACAAATGCTTAAGATTAGCTTGCCTGGACATGGAATTAAGGAAAATCACATATTAAATCAAGGTTAAGAACTTTTCCAAAGCTCTACAATATTGTGCATGACATATTGTATGGAGTTGATAGTAGCAGTTTTGTTTGAGACTTAGAAACAAAAAGTATTATAGTTGAGAAAGTCGTGTGGGATTATCTTTAGTGGTAATATGATTTTTTTATCTTAAGGTAAAAAATGTGTTATATGTTTAGGTAATTTATTTTATTATTAAAATATATAATATGATTTTTTTTATAGACACATGAAGATGCAAAACAGTTTAAATTTAAGTCATTGCCTTACTATAAGGAACTTTCTATTATCTTTAGTAGAGACCGTGTCTCTGGGAATGATACTCAAGTTCTTGCTGATATTGTGGAAGAATTAGACAAAGTTGCAGATGAAAATGATGATGAAACAGTATAGGTGTTGATGGGGATTATGCTTCATATGCCCAAGATTTCATGTAAGGATGACAACTATTCTTGGGGAAGAACAAGGCAAGTAACCGATTGAGTAAATTAAAGCAATAGAATATGATAAAGGCACTGAAAAAAGTTAAAGTCAATGAGGTTTAATTTAACAAAGTTACTTGGCCATGACATGTTGGAGTGACACAAAGCGATAAGAAAAATTAATTGTGATCGTGAAACTACAGATATTTTCTTCACCATGCCAAATAATGAGAAAGAAGTTTGGGTGAAAGTATTATTGAGTGGAGAGATTTGAGGGGTAGACCTTGTATGTTTTGGATAAGTTAAACTTGTAATTTCCTAGACAACCTAAACTTATAGGTTAAACTTTGTTTTTTATACAACAGTATCTCAAGTTTCTACAGCAAGTTCCTTAAAGGTTACACAACTGAGTATTGCTTGATTGCCTTTTGTAATTTCCCTTCCATTTTAATTTGAGAAAGTTCAGCCCAATGTGTATCTGAAATATGATACAATTTTTTGGCCCATGATAATAGGCATTATGATGGATGTACTAGATCTGAAAATGCAGTAAATGGCCACACTTAGAGGGAAAATTAGTTTAATTCACTTGGTTTGATTCGAACAATGTGACTCATTTGATATGGGTTAATTTTGTTCAGTTCAGTAAAATTTGATTTGCTTTAGTTTAATCTAGTTTTGTTATATTCGATTAAATTTAGTTTGTTTTAATTCTATCTTATTTAATTTAGTCTAGTTTAATTTGATTTAATTGAGAGGGTGAATAAAATTATTTAAATTTAGTTATAAGGATATTTTTATCATTTTATAGTAATATGAATTATATTCCTTATAAAAATAATGAATATCAAACAAAAGAATATAGTCATCCTTGTAATTAAAGATTACATATATAGTATACAATTCGTTAACCAAACGAAGCCTAATTGTCACTCTTATAATATTAATTATATTATATTACATTACAAATTTTATTATTAACCAGCTTGATTACATTATTCTTAATCAAACGCAGCCTAAGTGTCAACTTTGTCAATAATATCATCTCGTGATGAAGCCACACTATCATTTTTACTCATCATCGATGGTTTGAAACATCGGAGGGCCACATCCTAGGTTATCTCATTGGTTATGATTTGCTTAAATCAGAATTGACTAGGGCGAGGTAGATTTGCTGTCTATCTTGCTTAGCTTAGACATAGCCATTAACATGGAGAGAAAAAAGTTTAATTCAACTTTATAGAAGATGTCAATTGCAACTACTGATTGGAGGATCACTATAAGAAAATTATTTATTCGTAATGTGCTACTAACATCGTACATTAAAAGCACATCATTAATATTATTATTAATGGCGTACATGTTAATAATATAAACTTGAAAAAAAAATCGTGTCTAAGCAAACCTAGCTATTAGATGATCATAACTATCGATAATTGAGGTTCGTCACTTGAATGTCAACATAGCTAGTAGATGATCAACTATCAACGGCCCCAACTCAACTCAACTTGCTTATCTTGTCCACTATAAAACACTCAACTTGCTTATCTTGTCCACTATAAAACGTAGGACGGGGAATGGGGGAAGATGAGTCTCTCATTCATCAATGTTGTCATTCATAATAATCCTTTGGACTCTATAATACGATAATCGTAGAACTAATTAACAGTTAATGTCGCTCTTTATGTTGACATGTACTAATTGTGTAGTAATTGGATGGTTAGGAAAGATTAATCATAAATTTAAACATAAGCATATTAATTATATTACTATTAATTAGAGAATTCTACAACACCTAGCAAATTAGACATAATTTTTTTAAAAGAAAATGCTTAATTAAAGGAGATAAAATATTGAAACAATCAAAGAAAAAAAATATATTTGGAGCTCTCTCCCTAAAATTAGGAGAACTTCAAGCTCCTTCATTTCAATATACAAAGACACATTGCTACTAGCTAGACAGAAATTTCAATTTTTATTAAACATTAATACTTAATTACATGAAAGGAGATTAATCATGAAAATAACAAATGAAAGAAAAAGGATTATACTTGGAGATCTCTTGTCTTATATATAAAAAAGATACAATATTTATATAGTGAAAGGTTAATTTTGTTGATATATTTAATTAGTCCCAAACGATTGTACAAGAATTTTGTTTATAGATACTTAAGGGTTGTCTTTTCGACTTATTCAAACAAAACAAGCAATTTAGAGAGAATAAAAATGATAACTAATATTAGATTCTATAACTAAGTCAAGTAAAATATTTGACAGTATTTGTGAAATATTTGTAATCAATTTAGTTCCTATTAGTCAATTAGGCTTAGAGATGACTATATTTGACACTCTAATCGATCAAAAGACTTTTCTAGTTGACTAGAGGTGGTCATATAGTAGTCCTAGGACCCTTCATATAGTTGACTAGAGGCGACTAGCCGCAAATTGTGGATGCATAATCTATTTATAGGATATAGCTCCTAAATCTATTTATAGAAAAGATGTTGAGTATTTATTAGAGTAGACACATAATGAATAGGAGATCATCTATATGTATAAATAAAAGTTCACACACTTAATACATGGAATAACTATTGAACTAAAGTCATAGAGATTCATTTAAAATTAAGATCTTGTATATATGGTCATATGAAATAGATCCAAATTATATCTAGTATTATATACTAATGACTATTCATCTAAGAAAAAACTCATTTAAGTAACTAATTTAAGTGGACATGATTGAAGGCCAAAGAGTGTGTCCATCAAAAATCGTTAATGATTCTCTAATATCTAATGTTAAAGATGTTGATAGTGGTTCATTTGGAAATGAATGTGTTTATAGCAATATTTGGAATGATAGATAGTTTGAAGGCTAGCTTGTCCGCCGATCTAAATAAGTAAACATTGGATCTCATATGTTATTGACATTAAAGAAAAAGCATGACAAAAATAAATGATTTTACAGACATTCATATTAGATCTAGCAAAATCTATATATGAGCATAAGTTCATAAAGTACCTAGACTTCGTGGAAGAATCGTTTAGATGTATGATCTCTATATCGCTCACAAGGTTCGCCTTTGTGGCAACGGAGAGGTGCTAGGGTTTGATCTCAAATAGCAAAGAAGACGATTGAAGTCAATAGGATGTCAACAACTACTTAAAGAAGGGGGGGGGGGGGGGGGGGGGGGGTGTGGCGGCGGCGGCGGTTGCTTTAGCGACGAGGCTAGGGTTATGTCGCGTTATGTTACTATATATAGGGTCACACCCCTACACACTTATGGATAGAATTGAGATCTTTAAAATTTAATAAACTGATGCTTTAGAAAATTTCCATATATAAAATAAATAAAATCTTTTTAAAAATTTTATAACAAATATAAATATAAATTTCTAGATACACTTAACTCAAGTACCATACCTTAATTAGGATTGGACACTTAATGAGTGACTCATTAGGGTTCCCATATATATCAATGATGTACACATAAATCCACATATAAGAAAGTAGATTGAGAACTCCTTCCCGTAAATCCTATATTAATTACCCACCCATCTCCATAAGGCTAGCAACTTAGCCCATTGCCGGTATATATGTTGTTGAAATAATGATTTCTCTTTTGTTGTTAAATTTGATCATGATGTTTTGATGATTTGATAATATAATTTAGTTAAATGTGCATTTGATGTGGTGCATCAAGTGTGCAAGACTTGGCATGTCCACTAGAGCTTGAAGATTAAATATCAAAGATTATGAATCAAAATGAGGAGTTCGATTGGGTTAAGGACTCGTGTATTGCCATTGAACTTAGAGAAGGGCCAAAGACATGCAAATCCTATATTGGATCATATGTTGTAATCTTGAGTTATTTTATGGTGTAAAGTGTAATGTTGTGAATAGGTATTTAGAAGTTTGACTACATAAGACTTCATTGTTAAATTTTTGAACCTTGTGGTGATGTTTCGAAGTCATGTTTATCGGCCTACTTAATTTTGTAATCTCACCATGAGCTAACAATGTGCTAAATGTGGAGTAAGAGGGGTTGCCTAGACAGAGTTAGTTGACTAACTAGCTTATATTTTTTCCAATTGACTAAAGCAGGCAAGTCAACTAGATGCAAGTTTTGAGCAAATAGAATGTTTATATTTGAGCAACAATTGATTGAAAGAATTTTCAATCTGCTATAAGCATCGATGAACATGTTAGGACTAGTTGGGTGGAGGGGGTTGAATAACTCTGATCACTTCTCGTCTTAATCTTGTGCTCGTTGTTTGAATGCGTACCAGAAATCTTAATTCAAACTTGACTCCATGTGCACAACTCTAAGATTTTATTTGGTACTGCCTCTTAGGCAATTATCCAAAGCCTACTCCTAGTAATCTCCCTCCATTATGAATCTTCTCCTTTTTGGATATCTTCTAGAGGCGGAGAAACCTCTTATAACCTTATTCTTACAAGAACACAATAAGAAAGATGAATACAAAAGCAAATGAAAGTAAAATAAACTTTACATTTGAAATCTTTGCTTTGGAAGCTTGCCTATTGCTTTGGATAACCTTTTGATAGTTGGAAATGTAGTAGCACTTTGCCTCTAACCCCTCAAGATCCGGAACCTTTAAACCTCTTAAAAATCACCTTTTAAAGACTACTACTTGGGCTGATGTTTGCCTATCACTCAACTAATATGATGAATTTGATCATTAAAACTTGTAGAATGTCTCTTTTGACCTATTTGCCCATATCAATTGACTAATTTACTCTTATCAGTCAAATGATCATAATCAATCGAGTTTCCCAGTCGAATTGATAAGCTTATGTTCGATTCCTAAAGCCATCAGTCGACTAATGGCCTAATTTTACATAGATCTTTGAACGATCTCTATTTCACACAGAAAATCATCTCATTCTGATATTCAAGTCAAAAGTTATGATTTTTGAAAGTTTGCTGTGTCTGATATCCAATTGATCTCAACTTATCAAGACTTTCTTTGCATGACATCTAGTCAACCTTAATATGTCAAGACTTCATTCATCATCAAGTGTCCTCCCTCCAAGACCCACTTGAACTTTTCATCTCATACCA
The DNA here is from genome assembly GCA_024364735.1 of Boesenbergia rotunda. Taxonomy (NCBI): domain Eukaryota; kingdom Viridiplantae; phylum Streptophyta; class Magnoliopsida; order Zingiberales; family Zingiberaceae; genus Boesenbergia; species Boesenbergia rotunda. The sequence continues at coordinate 492,913 of JAGFNQ010001584.1, forward strand.
AGTGTCCGGTCTTTCATGACCCACTTGGATTTTCCTTCTCATGTCAACTCCCTATTGGATTTCCAATCACCAATTGTCCAGTCAACCTTGACTTAGATTTTTTGTCACGTACCAACTCCATATTGGATTTTCAATCGCCAAGTGTCAGGTCAATCATGACTCACTTGGATTTTTTTCTTGCCAACTACTTATAGTATCATGTCAATCATGATTCACTTGGACTTTTCATTACTTGTCAAGTATCGGATCAACATTTACTTACTTAACTTTTTGATCAACTAACTTAACATATTGATCGACTGTCAAGAATTCAGTCAACCTTGACCTACTTGAGCATACATGTTGAAAATCAAAATTTTAAAGGGCCTCTTTGTAAATTAGGGACCTAGTTGTGAATAGCAGATATTAGGGGGTTTATTTGCAAAATGCCAAAAACATTATAAAATTTCCTTTTCTTTCTTGGAACCGCTTCCTTTTCTCCCCCTTTGCAGCGAGCGACGCCGAAACCGCCGAAGCCCAACGCTGCCGCGCCCTCCCTCTTCATCTTCTCCTCCTATTCTTTTGCTTCTTCTGCCCTCTCCAGCGTGCACGCAAGAGGTGCCGAGCGGCAAATGTCTTCGATTGGGAGCGAGGTCACACGCCGAATCTGCCCTAGGTGATCGAGGTAGGTTGGAGGAGAGGAGCACTAGTAGAATTTCCGGCATTTACTTCGGCGATAATTACTTCGGCGATATTTAATGATGAAGTAATATATTTTAATAAACTTCGATAATAAAATTGACGTAGTAAATATAGTTTTAGACTTCATAGAATAAAAAAAATAGACTTCTTCTAAAATTTTTAATAATTATTACTTCGCAATTTGTATTTAATGAAGTAATACAGTTTACAATAAAATTTATAATTTTAATTGGCGAAGTAATAAAATTGAACCGATTAAATAAAATAAAATCTGAACCGGTTTTTCTCTCGCTCGCAATTAATATTCCTAATTTTTTCCCGCTCCCAAGCTAATCCCCTATTTTGCTTGGCGCTAAATTTCTCCCGCTCCGCATGGCTAATTAATCCCGGCCGTAATATTTTCTTCCCACCGCGCGCAGTACTTAACCTAAATTCTATCAGCCGCGCCGATCGATCGCTTCGCATTTGCTTCTGCCGCTTCGACCTAATTTTCTGCCGCGCGCGTCACTCCATCTCCAAGCGATCGGCGACCTAGGTTTCTCCATCTCCAAGCGATCGCCGATCCTAAGGTTCTCCATCTCCAAGCGATCGGCGACCTAAGGTTCTCCATCTCCAAGCGATCGGCGACATAAGGTTCTCTATCTCTAAGCGATCGGCGACCTAAGTTTCTCTGCCCTGCTCTTCTCTGCTCTTCTCTGCTCTGCTCTGCTTCGGCGACCTAGGTTGCTTCCGGCGATTCCGAAGAGGATCAACTGACCGACGACGGGGTTAATGAGGATGGGAAGGATATAAGGAGGGGAACTTCTGATGTAGAGTCGAGCGATGACGGGGAAAATTTGAGCGTAAGATTGGGTGAAACGGACAATGAACTCACAGAATCAACCCCGGAGAGCTCTCACGACCCTTCAGCTGAGAGTCCTGATGGTCCTTCAGCGTCAGGTGCCATAGCAATATCGGCAAATGCAATGTTGAAGAGGACTATGGTCACTTGGACGAGAGGGGAACACCTTGGAAGTGGGTCGTTTGGGACTGTGTTTGAGGCTATCAGTGAGTAAGTACATTTTCTTGCTATTGCTCCAACAAGCTATTGCTTCTAAGTCCGTACTCTTGTGATTGGTTTATTCCATTACATGATAGTTTGCTATTAATTTTGTTGCATTTGCTTAAGGTTGGGCATGATCGTGTACCTTTGATACATCTTCACACATAATCTGGGTCATCTTTCTTCAACTGGCAGGATTATATTCATTGATCAAAATACATCTGATGGAATTTTTAGCGGCTCAATTTTGTAATTTGTATTTTGATTTGTTCTACTTAATATGGTTTTCTTGTGTATTTAATGAACTGCTCATTCAAACTACATAATTTTCAAGCTTACAGACAAGCATTTCCTTGAGATGCATAGGGAGTAGATGACAAGTTATTGCTTTTTGTCTTCTCATCATTTCCCATTTGTAAGCTTGTAAGCAGAGAGAAAACAAGGAGAAATTCCTCTTTGTAATTCCACTTTGATTCTTTTGTTGACAAAATGGTTGCGTTAATACAACGTCTAGACTAATATCTTTTCCTGTTAACTTCATCTGTTCAGTGATGGATTTTTCCTTGCTGTTAAGGAAGTCTCCTTGCTTGACCAAGGAAGGGATGCCCAACAATGCGTATCTCAGCTGGAGCAGGTGATATATACCACATATTGACATTACCCATTTGTGATTTATCTGGGGTTAATTATGCAGTTTCTACTTTGAGAATTTTTACTGGTTTTCTCTACTTAGGACTTGAGTTGTTTATACTAAGTGGCGTCTAATATATCTCTACAACTCTAATCCTCTGACATCAATTCTTGCCTTCAGGAGATTGCACTCTTGAGTCGTTTTACACACACAAATCTAATTCAGTTTTATGGGACAGACAAGGTAAATGAACGATCATGACTTGTATTCTGTTATTTTTGTATTCATTAGCATTTCTTCTATATCAATGCAGTTTTCTGAGATCTTCTTGATCATTACATGAAACCTGATAATCAAATTGAACGATTCATTTGCAATAGATGTGCTCTCCTTGTGAAGATTCTCCTCTGCCAAGACATACATTGATGACTTTGTGGATCACAAAATTGTTATGCTTGTGTTCTATATGCTGAGTGTATAAAAACCATCTCTACATCTTTTTTTTTCCCATCATCTTAAACTTTATGGTAATATGAAATTTTATCAAGCCCTTGTTGTAATTGTGAGTCATTACATGCTACTTTGGTGCATTGACACTTGAATATAACATTTCATGAATTGTTTAAGACTTATAGAAGGCGTTGGAACATTAAGAAACCAAGGTTGGCTAGGAATGACGCCATGCTATAAATAATATTTTTGAGAGTTTGATCATAATATAATACTTTTAGAGTTTGTGCCTTTATACATACAAGAATTTTTATGTACTCCACAAGGCAGATAAAATATGTACTATTTTTAATCATCTATCCTTCTGTTAGTCAATATAATTTCATAGTCATATTGCCGTTTTTTCTTTTTAGAATATTATGGTTTTCTATAAATTTTTTGCGTGTTCTAAATTTTCAGGATAGTTCAAAATTTGAAACATTTCTAACTGAGTTATATAATATTTGAGTGCAGTTATCTCTACAAATATTTGAGGGACGAAGACAGAGCTGATGTCTTTTCATTTATGGATCCCGACTACATACCTACATGTCCACTTGGCAAAGATGGTCGTAACTTATCACAAAATATTGCTGATCACTTAAAAGCAATGTGTAGAGATAGCATTTGCCTCATCCCATATAACACTGGGTAATATTTTAGCTATTTATTGATTTTTTACTACATACTAGTCAATGCTATATTTTCATTTTTCCAGGTACCATTGGATTTTGACTATCGTCAATGAAGATAAAGATATGATATATTTATTGGACTCTATGTCAAACAAAAATCGCGATGATGCATGGAAAACTATAGTGACCAAGTAAGTAGTAGATTATGTTGATTTCTAATGCATTCACTTATAAATATGGAAAAAATAACTTTTTTACTTTTTAAAATGTAGTGGGGTCAAGATGTATAATGCTTCAAAGGGTATCTCTAAAAGACCAGGTTTTAAACAATTAACGGTATGTATTGTGCTTATGTATGAAGATATGAATGTGTGATTCTTATAATAACTTGATTGTGACCATTACATTACCTTTTATATTTCATTATAGGGTAATCTAAAACAAAGTGGTTCAATTGAATGTGGATATTGTGTGATGAGGTACATGAAAGAGATAATAGAATGTGAAAATCCACAGTTGGAGAGGATGGTAATATTTTTTTGTATTATATGCTTTGGTTTATAATTGAGATAAACTATTACAATTGGATGAATCTAATGTATTTTGTATTTTTGCTTAAAAGTTTGCAGGAATAATCAAGGATCAATATTACCAACAATCCGAATATGATGATGTTAGAAGTGAATGGAGTGAATTTGTCTACTCATATGTAGGTGTCTAAATTGGTGGTGTACTTAGGATACATATTTTGATCTTTCATTATGGATTTTGGATATACTTGTGGATATATATTTTGGTTATATATACTTGTGGATTTGTGGATATGTACTTGTGCATTGATGGATTCGTTGATGTATATTTATCATTTTGAATGGATAATTGTTTAATTTTAATGAAGTAAAAATAATTTTTACTTCACTCTTTTATTAAATTAGTATGGTGGTAATTGACATTTACTTCATTAAACTAAAATTATATTGTAATAAAATATGATTATTTACTTCGATAATAAAATTTAATGGTGAAGTAATCAAAAATAAAATACTTCATCCATTTGAATTGTGATGAAGTTAAAAAATATATTTACTTCATCATAATTTAATAATTGTGAAGTCGTTACAAATCTATTGCCTCTGTATCATACAAAATAACGAAGTCTTTACAATCGATTACTGTGCCAATAAACGTATATGATGAAGTAATATAATACTATATACTTCGATAAATATAAATACTGGCGAAGTTATAAAATATATTTGCTTCGATAATTAATATAAACTGTGAAGTTATATATCATCTATTACTTCGTCGCATTACAAAAACTACTAAAGCAACAAATATGTTTTTACTTCGACAATTAATTTAAACTGTAAAGTTATATATCATCGATTACTTCGGCACTTTACAAAACCAACAAAGTAAAAGACAAGTTTTTACTTCAGAATCGGTCTAAATTTGAACCGGATTGCCTCTTTGAACCGGTAAAAGACTTCGCTAATTTCATGGATATGACTTCGGTTATATGGCGAAGTAAAATAACCCCTTTTTTACTTCACGTGCGTCTACTTCGGTAATTATCTATCTATGACTTCGGTGAATATACGAAGTATATGCCGGAAATTCTACTAGTGGAGGTTTACCAGAGGGGAGGATTGCTTGAGAGACCTTGTAGTTGTTGGTTTCTCTCGACAGATCTGGAGAAAGAGGCATCACTCGATGCCATCGCCGGTGAGTGTTGTTTGGTTAGTCTTTATCTTGAATGGAATTTTGGATGATTTGGATTTGGTATTGGTTAGAGTATGGATGAAATAATTTTCTGATTTGATTTGGTTGATCTTGTTAGTAGATGCATTGGTTATGTTTTGGTGTTTTAGATGTTAACTAGGGTTTGATGTAGGTGTGTGCGCTTAATCTGGATTGTTGTTGATTGAACTAAAGGAATTTGGTGTTGAAGATTGATTTAACTATGGGTTTTGATGGTAGGTTGATCTGTATTGTTGGTTGGTAGTCCTGTGGTTGTTTTCGATAGAATAGATTGTTGTATGTGTAGGGCTGAGTTTGAATCCTTTGTTAATGTCCTTAGCTTGTTGATGATGTGAGTGCTAGATGAAGTGGAGTTTGGTTTTAGTTTTGAGTTGTATGATATGGTTTGCATGAGCTTGGAGGTGTTGGTGGTGATTTCGTTTTAGATCAGTATATAGGTTAAAGCTGAGACTTGTGAGTTGATTTAAATTGTACTATTTGATGCTCTGAGTTTGATGTTGTGTTGTGTTGAGTTATGGGAGTAAATTGATCCATGGGCTAAGGGTAGGCTTATTATCTCAGGTAATCATATAGATGTGCTAGTGTGTTTGATCATAGAAGATTGTCATAATTTGATTGATAAGGGATTGAATGTGAACGAACCATGAGATAACGAGATTTATTGTGAATTGGTTGATGGTGGGTTTTGTTAAAGGTGTTTATGAGCTAGCTACGATTCTTGGTTTTGAGTTCAGTATTAGCATGTTGTTGTTCTTGTTGGTTGAATTTATGGATTACTGTTTGTTGATTTTGAATTAGTTATATTCACAATTATCTTTGTTTAGAGTTTGTTTGTGGTAGTGGATTTCTTACCATATGTTGGTTTTGGTATTGGGTTGGTTTTGTGAGATTTTGAACTAGGATTGAGCCTAATATAGATTATTATTTAGTTTAGCTGAATTACTACTTGTATAAATAGTTAAGATATGTCCTTGATGCAGGACTTTGATCGGATTCGTACGTTAATCGTGAGGAGGATTTCTTTGATACGTAAACGACATTACAAGGCGGGTACTTCTCCTTTGTACTCGAGTAGTTTCTTTTACCTTAAAGCATGACTATTTTATGTCTTATAGGTTGCTTGACCCTATTCCTTGTTGTTTGTTATTTTAACTTCGCCGTTGATACTTATTCTTCGTTGATCTTCAAGTATTCCAAATTCATATCTGTACAGTCCTCTGTTGGTTTTCTGTTCTGTAAAGCGCCGCTTGTACGCGAGTACTTAGAAGTCCATTAAACACAATTAGATTTATTTGACATTAGAAATATCCTACCCAGTAGTGTAGGTGCATAATCGTTGGTTTTTGATTTTTGGTTGGTTGTATCGATGTTTCGTTTACTTGTTGAATTTTGTTGCATCGTTGTTTCTCCGGTTGTTCGTGTATCTTGTATCATGCACCATATCTGCACGTTGCATACTAATGACTGTTGGGTTTCCATATGGTTAAGCCGTCGTTAGTCATTTAGTTGCTCGATTCACTCAACCACTTGTTGTCGTGGTAGTTATTAGAGTGCGAGCAACTGTCCTGTTATGCCACACATGTTGCAGTTGTAGGTAAGCAGTGACACCCTCACTGTTATTTTTCGAGGGATACTGTAGCTGTTCCCTCTATGTATCGGGGTCTGGAGTGTTGACTCCCCAGCATCCTGTCCACTCAACCACACCTTCTGTGGTATTTGTTGTTGGAGTGCGTACAGTTGTCACAGCCCTACCCACTTGGTCACACAGATGGGATGTGTTGGTGGCTTGATTGGCGTCAGGGGTGACACATGTCATTGCATCATATGCATACGTATTTCGTTTATGCATTTTCCTGTGATTGTTGCATTTATATGAGCTATGGTTGTTGCACTTGATTGACATGCATGTACATCTTGGTTTTATTATTGTTGTGTTGTTTTATACATGTTTAGTTGTCATTCAGATTTTATACCATGTCGTTTTACATATGTTATGCATGATTAGGTATTCTTATATTTCTTATGGACTGTACTCTATTGATTCTCTACTTAGTTATCCTTTATTATGTCATGCTTATTGTCTACTCATATACCCGCAGAGTCCGCCCGGACTCACCACCGCTACCTCTCATTTTTGTTTCAGGTAGCAGGTAGATATTTTGCTTGGAGCCAGAAGATGATCCAGTTGCCAGCCCCTCGGTCCCTCGGTTCCACCGGGTTATTTTATTTGGAGTTGTTTCAGAGTTGATTCTCCGTAGTTTCTCTATTTCCGCATTTTATTTTCTTATCTGATATGATTTTGACTAATTTGTAGTAATGTCTTGTTGGTCGGGTTTGTTCGTTGTGGAGTTTCTCTTTGGTTGTGGTTTCTTTTATGCCTAAGGTGGCTCAGCCACCCGATATCTCTTTTGTTGACATAAAAATTACGTGGTGATGTTTTTATTTCTGTTATGATGGCTGAGCCATCTTTTATGATTGAAGTGTATGTATATTTGCCCCAACTTGTCCGTCGTACAGGGGAGATGCTGTCCGATTTTCGTGTAAGCATGTGCCTCTGGGGTCGTGACATTGTCCCCCTATCAAATATACATAAATAAAAAAATGAAAGTCTTTATCAGCTTTAATTTCTCTGCGCAGCTGTTTCTAATGGACTAACTTGCTTCTTAATTTGATCTAAAAGCTAATGGTTAAAGCTCGAGTTTTACTCCATCAATTGTTCAGTATGTAAATTAGATTTTTAGAAGGCCTTCTACTGAGATTCAGAATCCGAATATAATGATATTATTATAATTTTATTGCTTTCTAACATGTTATGAAGGCACCTTGTTATATATATACAAAAAAGAATTAAAACAAATTTTAAAATTTATTACTTGACAGTGCAAAAATATATAGACTATTAGTTTCACTAATAGATTATTATGAAACTTTTTTTTTTTAGATGATGAGGCGTTATCTAAAAAGTGTGTGCTAATACTTGACCCAAAAGGGGGTGGCCTGATCCTTGATAAACTTTGTTATCTTTGTAGAGAAAAACAAATGAAAATGGAGATCACCCGTTCAAAACAGATACACAATGGTGATCAACTGTTCTGCTGTTCAGTGTCTAGCACACATGTTTGAGAACTATGGATAAACAATATGGTTCCACTTAAGCACACTTTTCATACATGATCCATAACTTAATAACCAATGTCTACCTTGACCCATTACAACAATAACATAAAAGTACGAACTCTTATTATATACACAAATTCTAGAATTAATTTAGGCCTATTTAGGGCTTAATTTCCATTACATATGCATAAACCAACCAATTATGGTATCAATGAGTAAAATGTATTTGATCCTTATGCTCTTCTTGATCATAACTACACCCATGAATCCCATGAAGCCAATCCCAAATCCAGGAAAAAAGCCAATAAAATACCAAAATTTTCCATATTCATCAGCCTCATGCATATCTTGTCCTTCTGTGCCTCCGTCATCAATGGTTGGATTGTCTCTTGGGCACTTGTTTTGGAGTGGTTCCCCACAAAGTTTAGGATTGCCGATGTAGGACAAATTGGTAAAAGTTTGCAGCTGAGTGCCCGTTGGTATTTTCCCAAAAAGATTGTTGTAAGACAAGTTTAGGATGCTAAGATAATTTAAGGCAGAGATGCTTGAAGGAATTCTACCCGATAAGTGGTTCTCTGAAAGATCAAGCGATTCCAGTTGACCCATGAGACCAATCTCATCTGGTATGTTTCCTGAGAAGTGATTTGAAGACAAGTTGAGAAAGTTGAGGCCCTGGAGGTTTATGATCTCTGTTGGAATGCCACCCGAGAGATTATTATTTGAAAGGTCAATGCCGGTGACAATTGAAAGCAAAGAAGTGGTGAATGGAAGTTCTAAATCCTTAGCAGTTAAGATGACAGTCTCTATGTAATAAAATGAGCTATAAGGGGGATCATAAAAAAATGTAATAGATTCTTTTTTGTTTTGGCTTGTCATCATGGAGCTAAACATGCCAAAACATGGAGGCAAAGAACCAAAGAGATTATTGTGAGCTAGGTCTAGCACCTGGAGAGTTGGGATTAGACAGAGTTGTGGTGGAATTGCACCAGTGAAATTATTTGACCTCAAGCTAAGGATTCGCAATGTTGATAGTCTCCTTCCAAGCCACTTGGGTATAGCTCCAGACAATTTATTCCAGCTCAAATGAATAACTACAAGTCTATTGCAGTATTGTAAAGTTGAGGGAATCGTACCAGATAAACCATTATTATTCATGTGCAGTGATTGAAGTTTGGCTAAAAGCCCAAATGTTCTGGGAATGACGCCGGATAATTTGTTGTTGGAAACATCAATGTCTGCTAGTGATGATAAATTACCCCAACAATCTGGAAGTGTTCCCGATAAATCATTATCGGCGAGGTTCACGATTTGTAGTTCTTTGTTTGTACAAATGGAGGATGGAATGCTGCCATTCAGTTTGTTATTGGACAAAAATATAAACGTCATATTCGATGAGGGGAAGCTCCAAAACCAATCAGGAAACACACCTGATATTCCATTATACGATATGTCTAGGTTGTTTAAACTGGCTTGGTTCCGCAGCCATGAAGGAAATCTGGGTCCCAAGTTGCAAGAGCGCATTAAGATATACCTTGCTTGAAAGGGAGGAAGCCAATCTTGCCTTACATTGACTGACAAGTTGTTGTAAGATATTTCCATATAATCTAAATCTGTGAGATTCTCAAAGTGGGCTTCGGTGATTTCTCCAATCAAGTTATTTGAAGATTGACTTAGCAACTTTAACGCAGACAATTTCCCTAAGGATGCTGGAACAGAGCCAGTCAATTGATTGAAAGCAAGGTCCAGTTCTGACATTTTACTCAAGTTTCCTATGCTTTTCGGTATTACACCTTCAATCTGGTTATGCCCGAGGAATAACTGTTCTATGTTTCTGAGGTTTTCAATATTTTCTGGTATTTCTCCACTGATGTTATTATGGTCTAGGTACAAGAATTGCATATTTCTGAGATGAACAATAGATGACGGTATTTGACCAATAATTTTATTATCATAAAGGTCCAAAGTTGACATTTTACTCAAGTTTCCTATGCTTTTTGGTATTACACCTTCAATCTGGTTTTGCCCGAGGAACAACTGTTCTATGTTTCTGAGGTTTCCAATATTTTCTGGTATTTCTCCACTGATATTATTATAGGCCATGGACAAAGCCTGCAGATTTCTGAGATGAACAATAGATGCTGGTATTTGACCAACAATTTTATTATAAGAAAGGTCTAGAGTTGACATTTTAGTCAAGTTTCCTATGCTTTTCGGTATTACACCTTCAATCTGGTTATGCCCGAGCAACAACTGTTCTATGTTTCTGAGATTTCCAATATTTTCTGGTATTTCTCCACTGATGTTATTGTATTCTAGGTTCAAGGACTGCAAATTTCTGAGATGAACAATAGATGTCGGTATTTGACCAACAATTTTATTTTCATAAAGGCTCAGAGTTGTCATTTTAGTCAAGTTTCCTATGCTTTTCGGTATTACACCTTCAATCTGGTTATGCCCGAGGAACAACTGTTCTATGTTTCTGAGGTTTCCAATATTTTCTGGTATTTCTCCACTGATGTTATTATGGTCTAGGTACAGGAATTGCATATTTCTGAGATGAACAATAGATGACGGTATTTGGCCAATAATTTTATTATCATAAAGGTCCAGAGTTGACATTTTACTCAAGTTTCCTATGCTTTTTGGTATTACACCTTCAATCTGGTTTTGCCCGAGGAACAACTGTTCTATGTTTATGAGGTTTCCAATATTTTCTGGTATTTCTCCACTGATGTTATTGTAGTCTAGGTTCAAGAACTGTAAATTTCTGAGATGAATAATAGATGTTGGTATTTGACCAACAATTTTATTTTCATGAAGGCCCAGAGTTGTCATTTTACTCAAGTTTCTTATGCTCTTTGGTATTACACCTTCGATCTGGTTACTATCTAGGAGCAAGCATTCTATGTTTATGAGGTTTCCAATATTTTCTGGTATCTCTCCACTGAAATTATTATAGTCCAGGTACAAGAACTGCAAATTTCTGAGATGAAAAATAGATGCCGGTATTTTTCCAGAAATCGTGTTATTAAATAGAGATAAGTAACGTAGGTTGGAGAGATTGCCAAGTTGGTAAGGAATTTCTCCATGGAAACCACATTCTGAAAGGTTCAAGTGCTGCAACAGAGTTAAAGATCCAATCGAGCTAGGAATTTGATGGCCATGTAAGTTGTTCAAACTTAGATTTAAATACTCCAAATGCTTCAAATTAAACAATGAAGGATGCACCTCGCTTCTGTTTAAAACAGTACCATATTGCCAAGGATAACTAAAAGAGAGGTCAAGTTTGTTAACATGACCTGTGATGTTGTTGCATCCTACACGTTCCCAACTGTAGCAGTCATCGCCTTTCCATGGAGATAGCCGCCTATCGACGTCAGGGAATCCACTTCTCACGTTCAGCAGAGCCTCCCTCTCCTTCTCTATGCACAGTTGCAAAGATCCAGACAGAAATAAAAGAGAAATCCAGAAGAGATAAAGAAGGTTGAGTGTAACAGCAGTAGCCATGAGATGTTGCACAAAGAGTTCAAGCCAGATCAATAAAAACTTCAACAATAATTTATCTCTCTCTCCCCCTTATTTAATTTGGATAAAATTAACAGGAAACATATGATCCATAGAAGTTGCCATCAGAATTAATTTCTTGTTTGGCTATCTCTATTGCCTTGGAATAGACTTAGAAAAAAAAAAAAATCTAATGTTTGCTTTACAGATTGATATATATCATTCCGTGTCTTTTTTTTAAAAAGATATTTAGTGGACAGACTTCTAGCAAAGTTGATATATTACAGTAACTAACATGTCATTCAAGCTCTCTTAAAAGAAATGGAAAAAAAAAATAGAGGCAACAGATATTTATCAATACTGCAACTAACTGAAAAAATGGAGGCAGCAAATAACTATACGTCGAGTTATCTAACTATTTAAGGTTAGAATAAAGAACTTATTGCATGTTATTAAGAAAATGAAATGCACAAATTGAGAAAATGAAAAAAAAATTAATCATCATGATAAATTTTAAAGTGTTCAATAAAAAACATTTTATATAGATGAGTTAAGAAATCTTAAATCCTAAATTAAAAGAGAACAGACTCAAATAACATAAAAGCTAATTCTAATAAAATATATATAATCTAACACCCTTCAAATTCACGATGCTATAGCTATAACCATTGAGAGTTTGTTAAATAAAAATAAAAGCGTCAAGCGGGATGAGCCTTAGTAAACATATCAGCTATCTACAGCGAGAAAGGAACAAAAGACAGCGTAATAGTGTCAAGCTGTAGATGATGACGAGTGAAATGATAATCAATCTCAATATTCTTTGTTCTCTTATGAAAAACTGTATTGCGCGCAATCTGAATGACACTTTGATTATCACAATAAAGAGTTGTAAGTTGCCGAAGAAAATTTTTCATATTTGCAAGCAACCAACGTAACCAGATAATCATACAAGTGTTGGTAGTCATGACATGATACTCAGTTTCTGTAGAAAATCTAGAAATAACATCTTGCTTCTTACTTTTCCAAAAGATAAGAGAATCTCCAAGAAACATACAAAAGCCTGTGGTGGACTTACGATCTGAAGGGTCACCTGCCCAATCAACACCAGAGTATGCATACAACTCTAACAAGGAAGTAGAAGAGAATAAAAGACTCTAAAACTGAGTTCCCCAAAGATACCGAAGAATGCAAAGAACAACATGCTAATGAACTGTGATAGGTGTAGTGACAAACTAACTAACCCCATGCACAATATACGCAATATCAGGATAAATCATAGCGAGATAAACCAAGCTTCCAACAATTATACGGTAGAGGTTAGGATGTGACAAATGAGAACCATCCGTAGGAGAGTACTGAGCATTAGTCTCAAGAAAAGTATCAACTACCTTATTGTCAGTGAGACGTGCACACTCAAAAAGATCAGCTATGTATTTTGACTGAGACAAGAGATAACCTTTTGACGAAGAGGTGATCTCAATCCCTAGAAAATAACATAGTAAATCCAAGTCTTTCATAGCAAAGCAACGAGCTAATTTAAACTTCAAAAACTCAATTCTATCAAAATCATCATCAATAATTATCATATCATTCACGTATAAAAATAAAAGTATATGACCTACATGTGTACACTTGACAAATAAAGTCAAATCATGATTACTAGGATGAAAACCAAAAGAGATAATCACCATGGAAATTTTACAAACCAAACACATGGTGCTTGTTTGAGTCCATAAAGAGCTTTGCTAAGCCTGCAAACTTCACCAGATTGATGAGCAACTCCAGAAGGAGGCACCATATACACTTCTTCTTGAAGATCACTATTCAAGAAGGCAATCTTAATATCCATCTGAGATATTTTCCATCGACAAACAGATACAATAGCAATTAACATATGAATGGTGGTTATTTTAGCAATAGGAGCAAAGGTTTCTTTATAATTCATACCATACTCCTGAGAGTAACCTTTAGCAACAAGACGAGCTTTGTATCATTCAATAGAGCCAACAGATTTAGTTTTATCTTATAGAGCCAATGAGAACCAATGGTGCGTTTTCTTGGAGGCAACTGTACCAAATCCGATATATGATTCTGATGTAGCACAGTTGTTCCTCATCCATAGCATTCTACCAAAGTGGATTATGAACAACTTCACTATAGGATACAGACTCAGAATGACAATGAACAGATGCAACAAATGAAGCAAAAGAATGAGAATAACAAGAATAAGCAAAATCTGGTAGTTTAGTGGGCTTACGAACACGAGTGGGCTAACGACGGTGGAGAGAAGGATCATCAGCAATCTCAGAAGATGATTGGGTAGTGGCTGAAGGAGGAGCAGGTGGAGCAGATGTCTCAGGAACTAAAGTATCAGATTCAGTTATGCTAATAGTAGGGGCAGTGAGTGAAGCTTCCTCAGTGTCGATATTGAAATGATCAATGCAAAACAGATCTAACATTGCCATATTATGCGAACTAGCTGGAATAGAAAAGAATAAAATATGCTCAAGAAACTCAACATGATGAGAGACATAATTTTTTATTAACGGAATTAAAGTAACGATATCCTTTTTGACCAACATCATCACTCAAAAAGACACAGAGCAGACTGAGCGGCTAATTTATTATGCTTGACATATGGACGAAAGACAAAGCAAGTACAACCAAAATCACACAGAGAAGAATAAGCAGGAACATGACCATATAATTTTTCAAAAGGTGGTAAGCCTGAATTGTGTGAGGTTGGAATTCTATTAATCACATAAGCGGCAGTAAGGATTGCTTCCTCTTAAAAGATACTAGGATCACTAGCAGACAAAAAATGAACGGGTTATTTCAACCAGATGTCTATGTTTCCATTCAGCTACACCATTCAGTTCAAGAGTACTTGTACATGATGTTTGATGAATAGCACCATCAGAAGAAAGTAAACGTAAAAATCATTCGAAGTGTATTAACCCCCCAAATCACATGAAAGCACTTAATGATACAAGAATGTTGAGTTTTCACAAGAGCTCTAAAGTTAATGAAAATGATAAAATAATCAAATCTGTGTTTCATAAGATAAATTCAAGAGTAACGAGTGAAATCATCAACAAATGAAACATAATACCTTGACCCCCTTTTAGGAATAGGAGAGGGTCCCCATATATCAGAATGAATAAGATCAAATAGAGTATAGGAAAGAGAAAAACTTTTACAAAAGAGTAAGGCAGAAAATTTGGCCAGTTTACAACCACTACAATCATAAATATTAGAACTTTTTAAAAGTCCTAATACTCTTGTAGAAGTTAACTACAAACGAGATGCTGAAACATAACCTAAACGAGAATGTCATAAATAAAAATCAGAAGAAGAATGACTCAAGTGAAAAGATGATAAATTTACACTCGAAGCTACAACATCTGGTATTTTGAGTTAATCCAAAATATAGAGTCCTCCTTGCTTATGAACTATCCCAATTAATCTTTGAGATCGCAGGTCTTGAGTGTTAAATACGGCAATTTGAAAATTGGTCTAGAAAATTTTTTGAGAAATCATCTCAAAACGAAATTAGAGTTTCCGAAATCTCGAATAGGATTCGAACGTTAAGGTTGGGATCGTCAATGAGTTTGAGGGCTAGGCGACTTAATTTGAACTTGGAAGGGTTTAAATGGATTTTAAACCCAAGGGTGAGGATTGGGTTGCAATAAATCAAATTATGGAAGGGCCCAATTACTTAAAGACCCTAAGTTAAGGATGAACCTATAATTAGCTAAATCCCATTAGTTATTTGTAAATGAGCCCTAACTTTAAGCTTATCCTCTTCTCCTCTGTTTCCTCACCGAGATTCCATTTTCATTTTCCCTTGACACAGACGAGCACTTCCCCATCTCGATCCACTCTTCTCCCCTACACAAGCCTCTCCATTCCACATGACCGAAGGCCTCATTGTCGTTGGTCGAGCTGGTCACTGTTAGTAGGAGCCCTAGAGTCAATTATGTGATGATTGACTAGGGACCTTTTGTATCATATTCTATCATTAATAAAAACATAATTAGTTACTATACTTACTTTATATTTGTGTCAAATAACTAAGTATAATAATGCCCTTGGGTAGTAGATTTTTATCTACATCATATAGATTAGTTGCATCGATAGTGAGATGATGTAGAGAATACTACACTAAACCATTCCTAGTCAAGCATTAATATTCAAGGACAATATTAATACATGGATACTAGCATGTAGGTCAATTGATGACTTGAGCTCACAAGTTATGGATATATGATATCAAGTTGGCACATGGGTATACATTAGAGAATGTGTACTGAATTGACCCACCATGAGAAAGTTTCATAGATTGTCATATGAGTGTCATAAACTTTCTCATGTTACTATTAGTATGAATAGTCCTTAGACCTGAAGTCACTACAGTTCCCTACATAAGGAGTTATGTACTTTGGTACCGTCAAACGCCACCTGTAATAGGATGGACTATAGAGGCAATCACTGGGTATATAACGAATTATGCGGAGGGATGTGAGTGATGTAGATGGGATCTATCCCTCCCATATGATGGGAGTGATATCTGTGGGCCCCTTGATTGAGTAGGACTACTAAAACGCATGACCATGCTCAAATGAGTCAATATGAGATATTGAGCTAATTTGTTTGAGTGAGTCTACTCGGGGATCAAGAAACACAAAGATTGATCGAAGATGACACGGTCTATTCCTCATTAGTCAATCTAGATATCGAGGATAGAATTGTTGGTGCAGGCAGCACCTAAGTCAAACCTTGGTTTTGATAATGGCAAAGGGTTCAGAAGTTAAGATGTTGTTGTGTTCTAACTTGTTCACTGAGTGTGCAGGAAGAAGCCCTAGGTACACTAGGCAAGAAGACCTGACCGGAAGTCGGGCAAAGAAGTCTTGGTCAAGGACTGGGCAAGAAGACCTGACTGGAAGTCAAGCAAAGAAGTCTTGGTCAAGGACTGGGCAAGAAGACCTGACTGGAAGTCAGGCAAAGAAGTCCTGGTCAAGGACTGGACACGAAGTCCTGGCAAGGGGTTGTGCACCGAAGACCTGGTCAGGTGGATTGGGCAAAAGTCCAACCGGAGAAGCCGGTTGGCAAAAGATAAACTCTCCTGAGAGGAGTAGGTGAGGACGCGTTCCCTGTCGAGGGAACAGTAGGCGTCAGTTCGACCTAGGGTTCCATTTGGGAGACCCAAAGTCAGAACCAAGACAGCTACGGCTATAAATAATGACTAACATTCTTGCTTAGTTTGTTTTGGAACTAACCTTGGTTGCAGGGACCGAAGGATTGTGTTTCTGCAGCTCAGAACGCCCAAAGGAAGGGGATAGCCAACTAGGCTAGGTGCCCGAGTGCCCAAGGTAAAAAGGCCAAAACAGCAATGAAGTAAGACTGCTTCGAAACAACACTAGGCTAGGCGCCCAGGAGGTCCCGGGCGCCCAAGGTCAAAGCCAAGCGGTCATCAAAGCAAATCTGCCATGAAGCCACTGGACCAGGTCAACCTAGGCGCCCGAGAGGTCCCGGGCGCCCCAGTTAGACTAGGGGCCGAATCGGAGGGGATAAGCGCAGAGCGAGCTGTGGATGAAGGTTCTCGCAGGTGAAGGCACGTGTCAGGCGCCCCCAATGGATCAGGCGCCCCCAGGAGCACTATAAAAGGGTGCTCGGCCCCAAGGCTTCAACGTCACTGTTTCTCAACGCTCCAAAGCTTTTCGTTCAACCGCTGCGCCCCGGCAAACTCTGACTTCGGGATCCCAGTGCCGACGACGACCCTATACTCCAAAATACGATCCACATCGGGCGTCGGTAACGAAAAGTGTAGCAATTTCAATTTCCTGAAATACTCTTGTACTTAAACTGTAAATCTTTTTGCGCGATTATAGTATTGCCCAAAATAAACGGTCAAGGATCATGTGCCTTGGAGTAGGAGCCGACCGTGACTCCGAACCAAGTAAAAATCTACTTGTGTTCTTGTACGATTTAATTATTTCCGCTGCGTATTTTCTCTTTCCTAATCCAAAAAGTTTTAAAACGATATTCAGCCCCCCTCTATTGTTTTCCTCGATCCAACAAGTGGTATTGAGAGGGTGGCTCAAATTTGGTGCAACCACCAATTTGAGAGTTTTTCGGATTTTACGAAAAATTTTAATTTTTTTAGAAGTTTTCTCGTTAATCGAGGTTGGTGCAACACCACTCAATCGCTTTTTCTCAATTATTTTATTCCCGCACTACTAATCCAAGACCAAGTCTTGGGATAGAATTTTCTTGTTTTGTTGTTATTTCAGAAATTATAATGGTCATGCAAGAGGATTTTAGCACAGCCAGACCACCACTCTTCAGTGGAGAAGACTTCTCCTACTGGAAGAGTCGGATGGAAGTCCACTTGAAAACTCAGGTGATATGTGGATTATTATCCAATCTGGCCTGAAAATCCCCAAGAATGCTGAAGGAGTAGCACAACACTACACAGAATGGGATGCCTCGCTGAAGAAAAAGATCGAGGCTGATGCAAAAGCAACCCAGACGCTGCAGTGTGGATTAACCAAAGAAGAACTGAACCGGGTGGGTCCCTTCAACAGTGCGAAAGAACTCTGGAGTAAGCTGATTGAATTGCATGAAGGTACCTCCGACACCAAAAACAGCAAAAGGGACCTACTGCTGAACATATTGTACACCATCAAAATGAACGAAGGTGAATCAGCAGCCCAGCTCCATGCCAGGATCCAGGAGCTGATGATCGGCCTGCACACAATCGGTCACAAGGTAGAAAACCGTGACCTTATCAGGTATACCCTAAACACTTTCCCAAGAAATACTCTGTGGGCATCTATGGTAGATGCTTACAAAGTTTCTAGGGATCTTTCTAAAATTAAATTAGATGAATTATTTTTAGAATTGGAATTACACAAACAGACTCACTGCAATTTGTCCGAGAAAGGTATCACTTTTCTTGCAGGTAAACCCCAAGGAAAGATGGCCAAGAAAAAGCCTCAACCTGCACTCGAGTCTGACTCAGACTCAGAAGACACTGAAGGGGATCGACCTAAGCTAGTTCGGCTAGCCCGGGACTACTACAAGGAGCTGAAGCATCAGACCAACAGAAGGAAGGCCAGCCGAAGAAAGGAAGATCCAACTGAACCTTCAACGTCAAAGACCAAATCAAATGTGACCTGCTTCGAATGCAACAAGAAGGGACACTACAAATCGGAGTGCCCTAATCTAAAGGAAGCGAAGAAGTCTCGAAGGAAGAAGGCTCTTCAAGCCACGTGGGACGAATCTTCCTCCGAAGAAGAAGAAGAGGCCCCACAATCAAACCTTCTCGCCTTAACCGCTTCGGAAGATATCGACACCGGATCGGAATTGGAGCCGGACGACGAAAGGCTAACAATTTCGGAAAATAGCCAAATAACTATAAGTGGTTATTCTGAAATTGAATTATCAAAGTTAATTGCTTACTTATCTCGTAACTTGGCGAAAGCCAAAATCCGAGTCGAGTTCCTCCGACAGGAATTAAAACTCCTGAAAAAGGAAGCTGACTCTAGATCCTCGACCGAGAAAGTTCAAGAAGGAACCTCTACTCAAGTTGAAAAACTTGAGAAAGAGAACTCCTTCTTGAAAACTCAAGTCAAGGACCTCAGAGCAGCTTTAGAACGATTCACTTCGGGTTCCAAGGGTCTTGACATGATCCTTGGAAAACTGAAATCTATTCTAAATCGATCTGTATTAAGGTATCGAACCAAGTCGAGACAAAGGTCATACTATGTTGTATTGAACCAATATAGACCCAAAGTTCATGCATGGGTACCCAAACTTTGCCTGAACAACCAAGCTGGACCAAACCAGTATTGGATCCCCAAGGACAAGATGCACATCTTGCCTAATCATTACCGTGGCTTTAGTCCAGAGGGAGCCAACTTAAAAACAATTTTTATAATTAGATAAATACTTTTCTTAATTTGAATTGCATGCTTGATTGCTTATTTATTTTCTGCAAATTATCATGCTTAGACCCAGGACTGGTTAGAATAAGGACTAAAACAATTTAACTGAAATTTTAACAACATAGTATTGGGTGGAGGTGAGATGATAGTACATTAGGGAAACCTTTATGGTGGAACTAGCCGAAGCTACCGATCCAAGACCCAAACTAGTTAGACCAAAATCATTCAAGGAGTAACTTAAAAATGGATTTTTAATAAAAGGCTTTGTCAAGGAAAGGGTTGATGATCCAATAAGGCTACGACCAAAGAAGGCCTAGTGCCTCGCCAAGATCTGGAAGCCGATTATTGAAAACCAAATTCACTTTACTATTATGAGATTTGAATCTAACACAAATTTCAATTAATCTTAGATTCAACCATTTTTTCAAAATAAATTTAAAACTAATTGTTTTCAAAATTAATCATGTTTTCCAAAATAAAATCCTTACTTCTGCTAAAACCAGTCTCACAAAACCCATAAGGTTAATGTGATTGATAACTATAGATAGGGTGAGACAGACTAGGTTGTGAAAATCAATTTAAGCTATCCTTAATTCTAATTGGATCCAAATCAATAAATTCTTTATGTGTAGGAACATAAAGATTTGGACCAATGGATGTTGGATAGTGGGTGCTCCAGACACATGACTGGAGATAAATTGAAATTCACTAAATTCAAGTTCAAGAACCTAGGCTCAGTAGCATTTGGCAACAATGTGTGCTAGATACCAAACCTATGCTAAGGAAACGCACTTAGCAGTCCTAAAAAGAAAACTTAGATACATTAAGGGCACCCTAAATATAGGGGTTTGGTATCCTAAGACCTCAACTTTTGACTTGTTAGGATACTCTGATTCTGACTATGCTGAATGTAAACTAGATAGAAATAGTACAAGTGGAAGCTGCCAACTTTTATGAAATAGTCTAGTAAGTTGGTGTAGTAGAAAGCAACACTGCGTAGCTCTATCCACAACCGAAGCTGAATATGTTGCTTTAGGAGAGTGTGTAGCACAACTCCTATGGATGATACACACACTTGAGGACTTCTAGCTTGATTACACCCAAACCCAAGTCTACATTGATAACATAAGCTCAATTAATCTAACTAAGAACCCAATCCAACACTCTAGAACTAAACATATAGAGGTTAAATATCACATCGTAAGAGATCATGTAGCCAGGGGTGAAATAATCCTTAAGCATGTAGACTCAAAGTCAAACTTAGCTGATATCTTCACCAAACCCTTACCTGAGTCTGAGTTCAGCTCACTAAGAAGGCAGTTAGGGTTATGCTTAGTAGAATAGGACTGCTCTACTTATGTTTCGTTTCAAAAACTGCCTTCTTTCTTATTTGTTATTTAAATTTATTTGAAAAATCATTTTTATCGTGAAATTTAAAGTGATTTCCGACTTAGTTTTTTGAAAAACTTATTCCCTTCAAAACTAGGATTTTTTCGCAAATGGACTTAGCTTAGGCCCTAACCCTAGAACTGCATGCACCTATAGATCTAGAAGCCAGCATCTCACAAGCACCTTAGGGTACTTTTGATTGATAACTTAGACCGGATTGAGATGCTTAGGTCTATGCCTTAATTCAAGATGCTTTAAGTCAGTGCATCTGCAGTAATTGGGGCAATAAATATCAATTGAACAGTAATCAGGTTAAGTGTCAAGCTTAGAAAATCTAACTTGATCAGATCACTTATCTTGACTAACCCTAGAAAAAGCTACTGTTTATAACAGTTAGTAAGTAGCTAACTGGGTTAGACAGGACCCGAAAGAGAAAATTCTAAATTGTTTTGGTCCAGTGTATGCTTAGAATTGGTTCAATACAACACTTTAATTTCCTTACTTATGTTTTTTTTTTGCTATATTTTTTTTGATATATGGCAAAGGGGGAGAGATTGGAAAGGAGAGAAAAGAAGTTTTTAAAATTTTTTCCAAGTTAAATTTTTTTTTGTTTTGTCAAAATCTTTTATCTCATTTTTTCAAAAAGTAAAGTACTTCAAAATTGTTTTGAAAATTGTTCTAAGTACTTAACTTCAAATGTTTTCAAAATTTTCTACGTAACAAAAATTCTTTTTGAAAATTTTCTAGGTACTCAAATATTTTAAAAATCTTCTAAGTACTTAACTTCAAATGTTTTGGAAATTGTTCTAAGTACTTAACTTCAAATGTTTTGGAAAATTTTTAAGTAACGAAAATTCTTTTTGAAAATTTTCTAAGTACTAAAATTCTTATTGAAAATATTTTAAGTACTTACTCCAAAATTTTCTTGTTGAAAATTTTCTAAGTGTCAAAACTTCAAAATTCTCTTGAAATTTTCTAAGTGCTAAAGGTAAATGTTTTGAAAAAATTTCTAAGTACCCAACTCAAGAATATTTTTGAAAATTTTTCTAAACGTGAAAATCCCTTTTTGAAAATTTTCTAAGTGTTGAAAACCTGAAAAATCTTTTCATTCTATAAACAAAGACTTAGAAATGTTTACAAAAACCTCACGCATTTTTGAAAAACTCAGGGGGAGATTTCTTCCAGGGGGAGGAAATTAAATCTGTGACTTTACCTATTTCTTTAACTTAACTTCTTGAACCAGGTTGTCAAAAATCAAAAAGGGGGAGATTGTTGGTGCAAGCATCACCTAAGTCAAACCTGGGTTTTGATAATGGCAAAGGGTTCAGAAGTTAAGATGTTGTTGTGTTCTAACTTGTTCACTGAGTGTGCAGGAAGAAGCCCAAGGTACACTAGGCAAGAAGACCTGACCGGAAGTCGGGCAAAGAAGTCCTGGTCAAGGACTGGGCAAGAAGACCTGACCGGAAGTCAGGCAAAGAAGTCCTTGTCGAGGACTGGGCATGAAGTCCTGGCAAGGGGTTGGGCATCGAAGACCTAACCGGAAGTTGGGCACGAAGACCTGGTCAGGTGGATTGGGCAAAAGTCCAATCGGAGGAGCCGGTTGGCAAAAGATAAACTCTCCTGAGAGGAGTAGGTGAGGACGCGTTCCTCGTCGAGGGAGCAGTAGGCGTCGATTCGACCTAGGGTTCCATTTGGGAGACCTGAAGTCAGAACCAAGATAGCTACGGCTGTAAATAATGACTAACATTCTTGCTTAGTTTGTTTTGGAACTAACCTTGGTTGCTGGGACCAAAGGATTGTGTTTCTGCAGCTCAGAACGCCCCAAAGGAAGGGGGTAGCCAACTGGGGTAGGTGCCCGGGAGGTCCCGGGCGCCCAAGGTAAAAGGACAAAATAGCAATGAAGCAAGACTGCTTCGAAACAACACTGGGCTAGGCGCCCAGGAGGTCTTGGGCGCCCAAGGTCAAAGCCAAAGTGGTCATCGAAGCAAATCTACCACGAAGCCACTGGACCAGGTCAACCTAGGAGCTCGAGAGGTCCTGGGCGCCCCAGTCAGACCAGGGACTGAATCGGAGGGGATATGCATTGACCGAGTTGCGGATGAAGGTTCTCGCAGGTGAAGGCACGTGTCAGGCGCACCCAACGGATCAGGCGCCCCCAGGAGCACTATAAAAGGTGCTCGACCCCAAGGCTTCAACATCACTGTTTCTCAACGCTCCAAAACTTTTCGTTCAAGCGCTGCACTCCAGCAAACTCCAACTTCGAGATCCTAGCGCCGACGACGACCCTCTGCTCCGAAATACGATCCACATCGGGCGTCGGTAACGAAAAGTGTAGCAATTTCAATTTCCTGAAATACTCTTGTACTTAAACTGTAAATCTTTTTGCGCGATTATAGTATTGCCCTAAGTAAACGGTCAAGGACCGTGGGCCTTGGAGTAGGAGCCGACCGCGACTCCGAACCAAGTAAAAATCTACTTGTGTTCTTGTGGAATTTAATTCTTTCCGCTGCGTATTTTCTCTTTCCTAATCCAAAAAATTTTAAAACGATATTCACCCCCCCTCTATCATTTTCCTCGATCCAACAAGAATGACAAGGTCATACATTGTCATAGTCATGGAGGTTAAGTCGGATCTCGGCTTTCTCGTCACTTGGGTAGCAATGATGCATTGTTAGATGTTGCTCATTGCTTATGTGTCTAAAGTAGTTTAGACACATTGCCAATGTTACGAGAACCTATTGGGTCACACACTAAGAATACGATGCTTCAGAGATTAATTGATCTTAGTTTGACTAAGATTTTATCCGAATTGGATTAATTGAGTTAGACTCAAGTGAATCCAATTGGATTATGGGATTGAGATCTAATTTGAGTTTGACTCATTTAGATTAGACTCAACCACATTTGAATGAGATATTAATTCATTAAAATATTTAATAAATTAATAATAGAGGAAGATGAAAAGATTCTCTTCATTGGATGAAGAGAAGTTGAAGAGCCACATGAGAAAATGCACTCTAATTGGGTTTTTATTAGCATTAATGGAGGGAAGATAAAGGGGAATAAACTCTTCATATTCATGGGATGAGTATAAAAGAGTTTTTCTTGCCATTTGGATGAAGAACTTGTCATTTTTCCTCCCCTTCCTTCTCTTGGCCAAAATCCCTCTTCTCCCTCTCCTTCTTACTTTTTGGATCTCCTCTTGTGACTAGCACCACAAAGGCGACTCTTCTCCGAAACTTGAGAGATCGTGTTCGTGTGGATACACATAGAGGCACAGACACTTGAACGTGCAATAGATTTGGCATACCTCAGATAAGCGGGATAAGCAAAGGGCACACGCCAAAGGTATACCTATACTATAGGAATTTGTAAATTAACTTTGTATGAGTTTTCTTTCGCATGAATCACTCGTGGGATCTATTATTTTTGCTGCGATTTTTAAATATTTTTACCTATAGATCCCTACAGTGGTATCAGAGCCACTTGCGAAAGATCATACAAAGTTTAGAAAAACCTTTATATGTGATATAGGAGTATGACATAATTTTGTTATGGATTATGTAATGTATGAACATTTGTTGAGATACAAAAGTTTGTGTTGATCAAACTAAAAGTCCATAGCATTATCATATGAATATGAAAGCGTGCTATGATTCGATTGTACTCAACAAATTTTATAACCTATGGTTTCAGCTCATGAGCATTTTACAATCATAATAAAAATTGATGTCCTAAATCTATTGTGTGTGATTGATGATATGGTGCATGGTTATGGCCTTAACCCCAATATGATTGGATCTATATATGTGTGTGCATGTTGTAATGTAATTCATAATATGGCTTGCATGTCGTGTCTTATCTCTATTTTTCTAGTTGTAAAATAGATTTAGACTCGAATGTAACTCGAGTTTTCCTAATTTGTAATGTATAAAATGAGGAGTGAAATGTCCATTGAAGAATGAAGTTACAAGAAGGAAGCCAACGACACATGATGACCGATAGATGCACTTGGAGAAGATGTTATCCCTAGGTTGACCATCGATTTTCTCATTGGCTTGAGAAGATAATAGTATACAGGCCATAACCATGTCACATTTTACCATTTATATGTTGATATATGCAATGTGTGTATGTGATGCATGATTAGATAAATATTTATCTTAATTAAGTCAACTCGATATGCCTACCAAAATTTGGTACTCATAAACTACCTCGATCATTTATTGTTGGGTTTGTCAAAGTAAAGCGACACATTTTATCTTGGTAGAGTGCGAGAGGATAATTGTGATGTCCCGCTATCGAACTTTGGGTGTGACTTAACTAAGTCACCTCAATTGGATTGAGAAACTTAGAGGCATATCCCAAAAGTTGGGAATATTAGGTAAGAGAACAATTATATAAAATCTTGGGCAATTAGCCAAAGCTAACTCAAGATGATGTATAATGTGGATCTTGACCCTTTGTTTCTAAGAGTTGCATAAGATGTAATTGGTAAAATATTACCAACCTAATTATACTAAGTCTTGGGCAATTAGCCAAAGCTAACTCAAGATGAGCTATAATATGAATCTTGTCCCACATGAATGTAGTCGTTATTTGGTTTGATGCTAGTAGTGTGGCCAAATTGAGTTTGCCTACATATATGACTAGCACCCAACTAAAGCTCTACAATTCAGTGGGAGGGTCATTTAATCAAAGACATAATTAAATGATCTAGATATAATACTTATTTCTACATATTTTACTATTGTAGATCACCATGTCTTCTAACACTTTAAATATTCTCTCTCTGTGGTCCTTGAGAAGGACAAGCTCAACGAAGCTAATTTCCTATACTGGTACAAAAGCTTGAGGATCATCCTCAAACAAGAATGAAAACTGTACATTCTAGAGCAACCTCTTCTAGAAGCACGTATCACTACCGCCACTCGCGTCGAAAAAGATGCTTACAAGAAGCATCAGGATGATGTACTTGATTTATCATGTCTCATGCTTGCCACCATGAACTCTGAGTTTCAAAAGCAACATGAGAACATGAACATGGATGCACATGATATGGTTGAGCACTTAAAACAACTATATCAAGGGTAAGCTAGGCACGAGCGGTTTGAGGTGTCTAAGGCCCTATTGCATGCAAGATGCAAGAAGGAACTCCCGTAGGAACTCACATACTCAAGATGATTGGGTATGTCGAGAACCTTTTTTTTTTTTATGTCGAGAACCTTGAAAGACTAGGATTTCCACTGGATCAAGAATTTGTCACGGACCTTATCCTTCAATCATTACCGGAAGGGTATAATCAATTTGTCATGAACTATAACATGAACGAAATTGACAAGTCATTGCCTGAGATGCTCAGTATGTTGAGAACTGCTAAACTCAATCTCAAGAAAACCAAGACTAGTAATATACTGATGGTATAGAAGGGCAAAGGCAAATGGAAGCCTAAGGGTAAGACCCAAGCCAAAGGCAAGGCCAACTCTACTGCACTAAATGCCAAAGGAGGGGTGCCTAAGGAAGGGACCTGCTTCCACTGTGGTGAGACCGGACAATAGAAGCAAAATTGCATACTCTACCTAGAGGAAGTAAAGAAGAAAAGAAGTGAGACTTTTACCTCAGGTATTTTTGTTATAGAAGTCAATCTATCTATTTCCTCTGCTTGGGTATTAGATACCGGTTGTGTATCTCACATTTGTGCTAATGTGCAGGGCCTTCGAAGAGCTAGATCGTTGACAAAGGGCGAACTGGACCTACGAGTAGGCAATAGTGCAAGAGTTGTTACTATAGCTGTAGGAACATATTCCTTGTCTTTGCCTACTGAGCTTATCTGAGAACTAGAAGAGTGCTTTTATGTACCTGCACTAACTTAGAATATAATTTCTGTATCTTGTTTGAACAAGAAAGGCTTTTCATTTATCATAAAGGATAATTGTTGTTCTATAATGTTAAATGGCATGTTCTATTGTAGTGCACCACTTATGAATGGACTCTATGTTCTAGACTTAGAGAACCCAATCTATAACATACATACCAAACAGTTCAAACCAAATGATTTGAACCAAATGTATCTCTGACATTGTTGCTTAGGTCATATAAATGAGAGTCACATATCCCAGCTCCATAAGGATGGATTACTGAACTCATTTGATTTTGAATCATATGAGACATGTGAATCTTGTCTTCTAGGCAAGATGACCAAGACTCCATTTAGTGGACACAGCGAAAGAGCGACAGACTTGTTAGGACTCATACATACTGATGTATGTGGCCTATTCAATGTCACAGCTAGAGGAGGCTATCAGTATTTCATCACTTTCACTGATGATGTCAATAGATACGGCTATGTGTATCTCATGAAACATAAGTCGGAATCCTTTGAAAAGTTCAAAGAATTCAAGAGTGAAGTACAAAACTAACTTGGCAAGAGTATTAAGATGCTTCGATCGGATCGAGGTAGTGAATACCTTAGCCAAGAGTTTCATGGCCATCTAGCAGAGTGTAGGATCATATCCCAACTCACTCCACCTGGAACACCACAATGGAATGGTGTGCCCGAGTGGAGAAATTGTACTCTATTAGATTTGGTACGATCGATGATGAGTCAGGCAGATCTTGTAGAGACATGACCCCTCTAGCCCCATCAGGCGGCTCTCTAGGTCATGCCCTACGGTCTTCCCACCCCTAACAGTGGGTTTTTGCCTTCCCCAGATTCGAACCCTTGACCTCCAGGACAAGTACAATAGTTTCTTGAATCTGGGTTTTTGTCTTCCCCAGATTCGAACTCTAGACCTCTAGGATAAGTACTCCATGATAAGTATTATTTCCGCTGCGATTTTTGAATATTTTTGCCTATAGATCCCAACAGTCACCACCTTCGGTGATCACCCTCCCTTCTTCCTAATCGTCACATGTACAGGTGGTGAGGCTGGCAATGCATGGTTGATGGAAGTGTGTTTCCGATTTGCCAACTCCGATGGTGGAAAGGTGAGGTCGTCCTGTTCTTTATGGTATTTGATTTTCGATCGCCTAGTGGGAAGGGGTTGTAGTCGATTGTTGTTCCAGCTTTTGGTTCAAGGTTTGCGGTCGTGGATCTCCGGTGAATTGAGGATGTTGTTGGGCTCAGGGGACAGAGTTGGGCTAGAGAATTACCTCCTCGCGACCTCTTACCTCGCTGACAACAGATCTGAACAAAGGAGTCCTTGGAGTAGAGTTGTTCCTGGTGATTCTTGATCAGCGATCATTTAGGTAAGGTTATCTACTTTGATATTTCTTTGGCATTTCCTTGAGATGAGGATTTTGGTAGCTGGTCATTGTTGCTAATCTTTGCCCTATTTTTCTGCCGTATGATGACTATTGGAAATTTGGATTAGTCTTGGAATTTGTTAACAGATCCCTTGTCGTTTGTTGATTTGGTAATTTCCTTCCTGTGGTTCTTTTTGGATTGGAAGAACAAATTAGGACTGTTTGGTTGATCTTATGTTTTGGAATCTTGATCTTGGATAGTGTTTGGATTGGTCATGTTTTGGATTTTGATCTTGTTAGCAGTAGCAGTCCTGTTTTGGAATCAGTTGTAGACACCTCCCCGCCATTTGATTTGATTTTGTTGTTCGAGTATGTGACCTTGTGAGAATGCTACCTAGGTTCGGTTCGGTTCGGATTGAGTTTGAGATGGAATCTTGGATTTTCTCTTGAATTTGTTTTAAACATAGTAGCTGGTTTCATCGAATTGAGTGTGCCTTTTCTTTTGTGTCATGAGTAATCTTTAGGATGATGAGGTTACCCTTGCCACGAGTTACAACTCATGGAAATGACTCTTGTATTGGATTGGGTCTTGATCTAGTTGGGATTGGGTTCATTAACCGGCCTACGGTGGAGCTAGGTTTTGATTAGCTGTTTAGTTCATAGTTTAGTAGCTAAATCTGTGTTTTGATACAAGGCGTTGATTTGGTACAGACGATTGGACACGGAGTTCTCTTGGGATATAGACTTCACATTTGGAGGCGGGTACCTTCGACTTATCTATTTTAGATATTGTCACAGTTATATGCATGGTTTGTTATCATAGCAGTAGGTTTCTATTACTTATCTGTTTTTGTATATCTCCGTCAGATACTAGTAGCTTGACCTTGAGATGCTTCCTATTTACTATCATTTAGTTCGTACCCAACATTGGTTAACCATTAGTTATACTTTGTAGGTACACATAGTGGTTTATATTATAGTTCATAATTCATGATTCAGACTTGTGTATTGCTCATAGTTCTTTGGAGGACTATCAGATGAGTGTTGCATGTGTTAGTGTCATGCACCATATTTGTATGATTGCATAGTTGGCGACCCTTGGCTCCATTATAATTGAGATGGGTCGTCAGTCACACAGGACCTGACCACACGATCACTTAAGGGTTAGTGATTACCAGAGTGTGGCTAGTTTTTGGTCTGTGCTGCTCTGCTCAGCCACTCATAGGTTAGTGGTTATCTGAGCGTGGTAGCATGTGGGGATCACTCCTTTGTTGTGTAAGACGAGGAGATGAAAGCGAGACTCCCTCATTGTCACGCCCCGAGGAGTTGCCCGTCCGATACCGACCGGACTGCCACTCCCTCGACTGACGGACAATTCAGAAACCTAACCTCTACGACCACCTCAGATGATTGTACCACAGCCTATAGGGCTGGAACAACCGTCTGAAATCAACAAAAATGAAAACGATGACAAAGCTGCATACCGGTACGACTTACGACAAACGCAAAACACAAGGCCTCCATGGCTCACAAAAGTACAACTATACCGCCGTATAAAATGGCAAAATCAAACACGAATGTGGCAGCGGAAAAGTAAAGTAAACGAAACAGAAAACGGGTACCAACATGTACCACCAACAAAGTAAAAGAGACATCCCGGAATCATCTCGAAGAAATACGCGAACTGGGACAGGCTGCCGGGCACTCCAGACAATCATCCTGAAATAAAAACAGGGAGCTAACGGGGTGAGTCCTAAGAACTCAGCGAATACAGACTGATATGCACAGGAAGAAAATAATAGCAGTAAGTCACCGTCTATCTATCTACCACAATACTGAAGATAACTGCAGTAAAAAGAAATGCAGAACTGAACTATAAACAGTAAAGGAACTACGTACCTACCTGCGTCGATCCAAACCCGGTAGTATGCATGTCAATCAAGTGCAACAATCAAGTGCAACAATCACAATCATATGCATCAATGCACAGTATGCTCATGATGCAGCATGGGTCACCCCTGACGTCTCGGTCAATAATGCACACGCGAGACCATATGGGTAGGGCTCTGACCTGGTCTTCCCTGCACGAACAGACGGTCAATAATGCACACGCGGGACCGAATGGGTAGGGTCGGAGACCATGGACGCACCCCACCATCGGGTGAAGTAACGCTCTAAACGTCCCTGCTATCATCGGATAGGTAGGGGACCTGCTGCAGTGCCCGGGTCCGCCAACGGGGCTGCACGACAGGTCATGTGGCAGGTCTGACGGCCCATCTCAACCACTAGGGGAGTCAAGGGTCGCCTACATATGCCCCTACACGAGTAGCAAGTATGACGGTCATCTCAACATCCAGGGAGTCAAAGGTCGTCCCCTATGCTACGTGCAATAATGATGCGTGTCACTATCCCAAGCATCATCCACTATCTAACCCTGCTGTCATCTACATGATATGCAGTAGTCCATATAACCGGTATGCACCAATACCTAAATCCTAGCGTAAGGTATAAGGTAAACTGTGTAGCATCAATCCATACAGAAACAGTAAGCAGTAAAGCTAACGAATACTACTACTGAAGCAAGATCACAGAGATACAGATATCAGATATCCCTACTGCTAACTAGGTCTAACTATGCATAAAAGAGGTACCCGCCTTGATATGAAGAAGTCCAAGTGTCGAGAACCCCCGTCCAGAAATAATATCCGCAATAAGGTCGCGAAATCAGTCAATGTCGCGACATCAGTCAATGCCCTACATCAAAGATATAATCATTTAGCCTTAATCTCATACGATGCTTAGCTAAATGTATCATGTAATTTAATTAGGATTAATACTTAATTAATTAATCCTAATCAAATACTCCATTCCCAATACCCAACTAAGAAACCAGATCAACCCAAATGTCGACCCTGCTCCAAGTGGTCCGATCAAACGGAAGTAAATCAACACCAATAGAATGCAATCCATCACCACTACAGATCAAGGAAAACAAACTCCAATTCCCAGCCAAGCTAAACGTCACGGCAGAAGTAAAGAAAAACTAAACAAAAGTATAATTCCGAATCTAAACCCTAGCCAAGAAATCTGTTCTACTAACTCTGGCCAAACTGATATAGAACAGAGGCAACATATCCCAGTTCATGATCGAAGTAGAACACAGAGTTAAGAATGCTACAACCCACCAGTACCACAGGAGCACACGACATCTTAACAATACATCCCAAATCATATGGAAACCTAAGAAAACTGATCCACAAATCCATGCTTACAACAGAACACTCAAGATTCAATCTAAAACTCTCGGTAGATCCAAAACCAAGAACAGCGAGAAAGCAGTTCATAACATCATCGACAAGAGTGGAAACCCAATCCAAAACCTAGCATACTTCACCAAGATCCAAAAACATTCAAGATCTAAACCGAAGAACAAACCCTACCTGAATCGCCGGACCAAATTCACTGCTCGAGTCTGCCAAGAGAAAATCCAACCGAACCTTCCACGAATAGCTCCAAATCCGAGCTATCCCCTCCCTCAATGTCCCTGATCGACCCTCTCTGAGTCCAACCCTAGATCAAGAACGCCACAAGTTTCACCAAGAAATCGGGGAAGAGGATTAGAGAGATCAGGATAACCCTCACCTGAACTCAATCCCTTTGAAGACCTCCGGCGGAGAGATCTGAGCGATCGTCGACGCCTGTTGGAGCGATCAGCAGCAGTGGATCGAAGACGGGGGAAGAAGGAAGAAGAAGAAGAACCGGAAGAGGGAGTTCGGCTGGCTGCTAGGTCTGCTGATCGAAACAAGGAAAAGAGAGTATATAAGGGTGGTCCTTTTATGATTAACCCCTAAGTTTAGGTGACTTTATTCTTACCCCCCTCGAATATTTTCCAAATGTTAACACTCATATGACATAGGATAGGAGTGTTGTCTCCAACTGCATCCTGTCCACTCGATCACTCAGGACTAGTGATGGCAGATTGCCTACAGTTGTCATAGTCCTACACCTGGATGAGTACTTCTGCCAACATCCTCACTGATGACCTATGACGATAGTTGACTGGTGACAGGGGTGACTATGTCATTGAACCATGTGTATGATGCATGGATTGCATTTTGTTTGTGTTTGTTGCATTTAGATGTTGTATTTATTTGACATGCATTACAGGTGGTATTATGCATTTCAGTTGGTGACCTTGCTTTACCTGTGGAGGGTATTGACTTGTAAGTTACCGAGATAGTTTGACAATGGTATGCTTTATTTTATAGTTTCTCAATTTTGCATTTCTTATTACTGCACCTGATATTGTGTTAGCCGGACTCTTACTGCTAGTATAACTTACTATGCATATCAGATATCGATATTCGCTGAGTTTTTGGACTCACCCCGTTAGCCTTATTTTTCTTTCAAGTTGATGATCGTCTAGAGTGCCCCAACCGACAGTCCCTCTCCCCGTCAGGATGATTCCAATTGGTTTTGTGTTTTTGGAGTTTTATTCTACCCTTTGTATATTTCTTCGTGTCCGTGCTCTTATATTTTCTTGTTGTGGTTGTATGTATGTGGGCCCTAGAGGGGCATGTATGTAGTTTGGCTTGTCATAAGTCGGGCCGGTCCGTAGTCCAGGTATGTCGTGTTATGTTTTATGTCATGTTCTTCTTTTATACTGTCTATACCAACCGTGTTGGCTGAGATTGCTGTAGGTTGTGAGGGCCTTTGTACTCATGTTTCAAGTGTCCGTCGTACATGGGAGGTGTTGTCCGATTCTATATTGGGTCAGTGACTCCTCTTGGGGTGTGACACTAAATATAACAATTGGATGAAAAAAAAACTAGATATCTAGACTCATATAATTGACTAACAGAAATAAGATTTAAAGTAAGACTCGGAATATAATAAACATCGGAAAGAGATAAACCAAAGGTAATAATAGAATCAATACTTACTAATGGCATACGAGTATCATCAATAGTTACAATAGATATTGATGAACGGGGAGAAAAAGAAATAAAAGATGATAAATTAGGTAACATATGATGAGAGGTACCAAAGTCTAAAACCCACAAGGATGAAGATATACCTGAAATACCAGATGATGACAAACCTATTTAGAGAAAACTAACACAACAAAGGGTTGTGAAGTAATGAACTGTTGAAACTGCTCAAGCATATATCGATCAGATTGTTGCTGCTGATATTGTTACTCCGGTGGTTTACCTTTGTTCGACAATAATGGACATTGCAACTTCTAATGTCCCTTGTCTTTGCAAAAAGCACAGTCATCTTTAAAAACTTTCGAAGTTGATTTATTTTGATTATGAATTGGAGTCATCAAAAATTATACAAATATATTAGAAAAAAATCACTTTATATGGAATGTGGGAACTTTTCTCTGATCAAGAAGGATGTAAAGGAAAAATCTGATGCAAAAGTGCCAAAACTTGGATCACCATTGAATTACCGAAGAGTGATGTAGAAACGCCAAAAGCAAGTGCAGCCGACCCACGAAAAAATGAGGGTGATAAACTTGAACCAAATATAGAACTATTGGAAGCACCAAATAAACTAAAAATGCTATCTTTAGGTTGAAGTCAATGCGAGGCACCAAAAAATGATAGCTATCTTCCCCGAATCCAGTGGAAGAGATCATACAGAGGCGACAAAAAAATTGCCGACGATGAAATCGTAAAGAAAAAGATCCACAAAAATTATTGATCAAATTAATAGTTCTTCAATTGAATTATTAACATCATGAAGAATTTAGTTCTGATACCATATAGAAATTGAGAAGAGGGGAAAAAGAAAAAATGTAGGCGTCATGATAAATTTTAAAGTGTTCAATAAAATACAATACCTTAAATAGATGGGTTAAAAAATCCTAAATCCTAAATTAAAAAAAGAAAAGACTCAAATACCCTAAAGGTTAATTTTAATAATATATATATAATCTAATATGAAGAACTAATTGTCGATCATGAGAAGTCTAATTTCCAACATAGAAGAACCATAATTGATATGAATTATCTATTTGTGAACCCTCCACATTTGGGAAATATCAAAATTTATGATAATATATCATCACAAGTTAAGTACTTTTGTAAAAATCTATCGATCCTCCTCTTCTAAAAGTTTAATTATTATATGAGTTTATTAGTCCTCACGGGATAAACTGATGACTAATGAGTATGATATTACCATCTTAGAGGTCTGGGTGTTAAATATCAAAAAAATAAAATCCGGTCCAAGGAATTTCAAAAAAGTTTCGGTAACTTGTTATTAGAGTTCCGAGCTGAAAGGGGATTGAACCCTAGATTTTGGAGGGGTTAAATGCTTAAAACCACTATACTAAGAGCTTTGATCGGTTTAGCTAAAGTTCGGAGGGACTAGATGTTTAAAAGTCCTAAGACAAGGGCTAAGTTGGACTTATCCATATTTTGAGGGCTAAAGATAGACATGATAATCTATCTGTCGCTTTTCTAGATACCAACCCGCTTTTCTGTCCACTCTTCTGTTTCTGATACTTTGCAGTTAATGAATATAACTCAATCAGACTTACGAACCACTCTTTTCCAATTAGGAAAGAAACACTTAGCCCTAGCAGAGTATACTAACCAGGGATGACAATCTTATCATATGATGCTTACATTGGAAATTTTTTTTGATGATTTAGATGAGTATGTATATCTTCCAACCAAAATAGCTCAATTTTTTACAAATCCTGAAGTCCAAGACTTAAAAAATTTTGCCAAAAAGAATCAGCAACTCCCAAACATTTGGAAACTCTATTTTGATGACGAACTCAACATAATTGCACAAAAAGAAGAAGAAGAAGAGATCCAAAGTCAAGCTTCTTCTCTTCCTCTCATCCCTTCTTCATTCCAAAACTATATGAATTCAGCAGAATCTTCAGCCACTTCTAATACAAAACCTTATGAAGTTAGGTTACTTGAAAGTACTATGAGAACAATGGACTATGGACAAGGTCATCCACCTAGGACTAGGATTCCTTCCTATACCAATAATAATCCTTTAGTAAGAACTATAGGACGAAGAAGACCTCTAGAGATGACTTTTTTCGGAAAAGACTCAGTATTATTAAATATTACTAAATGTGATCCTCCACTATACGATACGTACTTAGAACAATAGATAGTATCTGTTAAGCAAGATTACCAAGTCAAACATGAATTAGATATAGAAACAAGAGAAGCCATGATACGTGTTGGTGAAAACTATCTAGGAGACATAGCAAGAGCAGTATGGGAGGATTTTAAACTTAATTTTCTAGAAGAAGTACCTAGAATAGCAGCACAAGGAAATAATATTTTAAATTTTTGCTATGCTATTCATCGATTACTTATAGCTAGAGATGCAAATACTAGTTTAGATATTAAAAGGAAGTCATGAGAGATTTAGAACAATTACAATTGTTCAACTGGAATTATATCAAACCCTTTTGTAATGACTCTTTGGCTCTTACTGCAGTTTCAGAAAATTATTGTAATTTTGCCTTAGATGAAACAGTATTTAGTAAATTACCTGGTGACTTAGGTAAGGAAATATATAAAGCCTGGACGGATCTACATGTTCCTCCTGCTTATGATAATATAGGAGTTAGAATTCAACATATTCTAACTATTCTAAAAGAAAATTAGACTTATATCCATATCCAAAAACAACTTAAAAATCAGCAATATGGATTTTGTCGTCAAATATATGCACCACAACAGTATGGAACTAATAGACCAACAAAAACCACTTATAGGAAAAGAATAGGACCCCTAATAAAACAAAAACCAAAATATAAACCGAAAAAAACTTATTATGTTCGCAAAAGCGAAGAAAAGAAACCTTATTTGAATAAGGATAAATATGTTAGAAAATTCAAAACAAAGAAAACTTATGCTAACATAATTACTTGCTTTGCTTGTAATAAACCAAGACATTTATCATCTGCTTGTCCAAATCGAAACCTATATAGTACGGAAGCCACACTCATAGGATGTACTAATC
The DNA here is from genome assembly GCA_024364735.1 of Boesenbergia rotunda. Classification (NCBI taxonomy): domain Eukaryota; kingdom Viridiplantae; phylum Streptophyta; class Magnoliopsida; order Zingiberales; family Zingiberaceae; genus Boesenbergia; species Boesenbergia rotunda. The sequence goes on from JAGFNQ010001584.1 coordinate 529,369, forward strand.
TTGATTTAATAGAAATACACTCTGATGTGTCAGACACTTCTTCTATATATTGTATTGTGTTAGTAGATGATTTTGAAGAACTAAGTTCCTCTATCGATTATACTATAGTAAATTCCTTCTTACAACCTTCTTTATTTCCCTACTCATCTAAACTCCTAGAAACTCAAGACACCTATGATTTTTTTTGGATTTACAAGGGGTATTCAGGCTTGCACCCGACTAATCCACTTGGCTGACCGACCCTACCCAACACCCTTCAACGAGAGTCCCCACCGGTCAACGAGGGTAAATCACGGGACGGAGATACGTGGTGACTTCACCACTGATGATATCGATACCCGATGGCCCGGCCACGTAGCAGCCTGTAGCGATTTCTTCCGTCAGCATACTGCGCTCTCTACCAGGGAGGAATTGAACCCAGGAAGTGAGGGATCACCCAAGTGAGCCATTACCAATCGCGCCATGCTCGCGAGGGCCTCAAGACACCTATGAGGCTGTACTATAACAACTCTAAACTTTTGAATTAATGTTTCATACTTTCATTCCACAAACCATAGCAGATGTAAGAGCAGACCAAAAACTCTGTCTACATAATTGGATTTTGAAAGAAGGAATAGACAATATACCTTGTTTTATCTGTGGATATTATCCTCAGTCTTCAAAGATGTACTTGTAAACTTTACAGAAAACAATGCTGCAATCTATGTTTACAATCTATTTTTCAAATTTCTATGCCCACAACTCATACCATCCAAGGTAGCACAAGAAATACATTATTAGAAATCCGAGTAGCAGTACTGGAAACAAGGATTAATATCTTAGAAACTGAACTCATACAATTAAGAGAACAAGTTGCTTATTCTGATAAAGGAAAAGCAATATTCTTAAAAGAACCAGAGAATACGGAATTTGTCGATTAACTATACATGGTCATGAATTTTCTCTCCATGCATTTATTGATAGTGGTGCCACCACCTCTACAGTCGATGAAACGATTCTGTTATTCGTATTACCACCTGATTTACACAAGCATACTAATACACCTCTGCTAAGTACCCAATTTGATGGTTAAACTATTTCTTGTCACAAATTTGTTAAAAATGTTCATCTTTGTTTCTTTACAAATTGTGGTACGTATAGTTCTCCACTCTCTCTGCCCCAACTTTGGGTTCGGCCTCTGCTCCATAAATCTATTCCCCTTATTCATGGCCTTAACTTTTTGGTCACACTTGAACGTGCTCTTTTTCTTTCTAAGGATTATGTTACTTTTCTCTCATCCCCTGTTGGTTCGCCTATTGTCTCTGCTTATCCCTCTGAAGTCTATGCTGTGAAGCATGGTGATGCCCCCAACCCTCCACCGGCTGCGGAGAATCCAATTACTTGCCCTAAAACCAAGCCTTGTCCTTGTCCTATCAAAAATGCTTGTAAACAAGCTCAGGATCAGGGAAACTAAACATAATTGGCTTTCTAAGCCCAGAAGAAATAGATTATGACCATAGATCCGGTCACCGTCTCTTCTTCTTTTTGATCCACCTGTCAGCGACAAGCCTCTCTAGGTAAGATGCGACTTTCATTGATGGGTGTCTGAGTCCTTGGATTTGTGCTAACCTAGTTCTACTCCTAGGGTTATTGATTCTATTCACGGGTGCTATTTGCGTCGGATTGGAGTTAGGGAATTCTCGGCTGACGACAATCTCAGGTAAGGGTTATGCCTTGGTTTTGATTTTTGGATGCTATCGGCTTGGAGTTGATTAGCTTTAGTTTGTGATAAAGGATAAGTTGTGAAAGGTAGAATCTGTGTTTTGGATTGGTTTTTCTGCTGTGGTTCAAGTCACTAGTATTAGATGAGTAGAAGTAGGTATTTTGGGTTGTTTTAGAGTTGATTGTCTTGGGGTTTTTGTTCTGCGATTTGTAGATCTTGGAGTTTTTATGTTTGGATTAGTTTTCAGATTGTTTGTCGATTTTATAGAAGTTGTCATGAGGTTGTTTGGAATGTTAATCTAGATTTGGAATAAAGTCTTGTGCTGGACCCTTTGATATCAAGTTGTGACGTGGGGTTTCATTGTGGTTTCACTGTTAGGTTTTTGGAATGGTCGTGAACTTCATTTCTAATATTTGAATTCGGTTGGGAAATAGATGGTTAACTCTGAGTTGGGCTTTTCATGCATTTCTTAGAGGCAGTAGGGCTTGGAACATTGCTGATCGAAATGTTTATTATGTTTGGGGTAGTTTTGTTGGGTAAGTGTTGTTTGATATGTTGGTTTTGATGGATGAAGTTGTTCTATTTTGTGCATATCTGGTTGTTAAGGAATATTTTATGATCTTGTTCTGATTTGGATTAGGGTTGTTGTGAAAGAGATTAATATTGATCTTGTTTTGGATTAGGTGTTAACTTAATCTCATAGTTGTTCTGGCCGTGTACACCTTAGATCTTGGAGCCACTTGGGTGTAATGGCTTAGGTGTAGTTGGGGTGACCACATGGGTTAAGCTTAGGCTAAACCTAACATTGAACCCAACCTTGATGGTACAGATTAATTAGGAGTTAAATTATTTAATTAATATTAAATGATGAAAGGGATAACTAGGGTTATTCCTAGTATGGTTTAGTAGTTAGTTTAGCTAATTACTACTTATGTAAATAGCTAAACTTATGTCTATTGATATAGGACATTGATTGATTGACCTTGGACTTCTAGACGGGGGTTCTCTTCACTTACGGCGACTCCATTTGAGGCTTGTACTTCTTGCTTGATTCTATAGTTCTACTTTATCTTATGCATGACTCGTTATGATTTGCAGTAGGTTTATTATCTTATATCTACCTCTGTTGTTTTCCTGCTTGATACTTGCTTCTTGATTTTGAGATGATCAAATTTATGTCTATATAGTCTCGATGCTTGATACTCTTACCCTGTACAGTACATACGTATTCATGTGCGCATTAGGAGTAGTGGTATGTCATATTATACGCAACACTGGTTGATCACTAGTTATACTTTGTATGCTTACTGGTAGGTTATGATTTATGTTTGAGACTCGCGCATGTCACGGTGATGTTGGAGGTTTGATTGGTGGTGTTTCATGTGTTAGTGTTATGCACAATCTTTGCATTATTGCATAACTGACCACCCTTAACTCTCTTGTGGTTGAGATGGGTCGTTAGTCATATCAAGATCTGCACACACTACCACTCATGGATTACTAGTATTCAGGAGGGTGTGTGCAGTTGCTCTGTCATGGCTCCGCTCGGCCACTCAGGGGTAGTGGTTTCCGCAGTGTGGTAGCAGATAGGATCCCTCCTCTTTCAGTGATACGAGGAGATGAAAGCGGTGCTCCCCCCCATATGACTTGGGGTAAGAGAGTGTCCTTTGTCAGCATCCTGTCCACTCAGTCACTCAAGAACAGTGATGGCAGAGTACGATAATTGTCACAATCCTACCCTAGAGTGTATACTCTAACAACATCCTCACTAATATTTTGTGACAATGGCTGGCTGGCATTAGGGGTGACCATGTCATTGCAACATATACACGATGCATGGTATTGCATTTGCTTGTGCTTGCTGCATTTGATTATTGCATATTTGATATGCACATATAGGAGGTATCATGTATTTAGTTCGGTGGCCTTGCTTTTCTTGTGTGGTACGCATTTATTGTGATTGCACATTCAGGAGGTATTATATATTTGGTCTGACGACCTTGCATTGCTCGTGTAGTACGAGCTCTTATGATTAGCTATCGCTAGTGTGTATGAGTTTACCCATGGAGGGTTAAGGTTTCAGGGGTTCGATATACCACCCCACAGGATAGGTTGATTCTGATATGTTCATACATTTGACATTTCAGTTATGCATATTCTTATACTCCTATAAGGTTGTATCCTGTTCATTCCATATGGCTTGTATAGCTATTTTATTGTCATGTATATCAATCTTTATACCTGTCAAGTCCGTCTAGACTCACCACCGCTGTTTATTTTTTGATTTTTAGGTTGAGGTTGATATACTTAAAGTCGCAAGAAGAGAGTTCTGTAGCCTATCCCTCTTCCCGTCGGATTGACTTCATCTTGGGATTTGTATTGCAAACGTTTCTTTTGTATTTATTCATATGTCTGTGAATTTGTTTCATGTGGTTGTGAGCCCAGAGGGCTTTTAGTACTTTATGTTTGTCATAAGTCATACTGGTATGCAAGTTTAGTTTGATATGATGTTATATCTTTTCTTTTATGTTGATATTGTCAGCCATGTTGGTTGAGAACATTGTGTGACCGTGTAGGGTGTATTATGGATTCATATTGTCCGCTGTATAGGAGATGTGTTGTCCAATTTATGTTGAATATGCGGCTCCTCGGGGTGCAACACTGAGGTCAAAACCTAACAAAATCAGTGTGCCCACCCTCCCACTAGCTAGCCACAGCATCTGGGCTAGTAGCCTCCATAATTTATCTCCTCCGTATTAACCCTAAGATGAGTTAGTGAGGGTGTTGAAAGTAAGCGAATCACCTTTATTATCTTATTGTTTGAGTCTATTAATCAACACAAATAATACTACAAAAACTTTAACAATATTTTTGTCCTCTTTGTTCTCTCCATTATTTAATTTAGATAAAATTATTAGGAAATATATGACCCATGGAAGTCACCATTAGCATTCATTTCTTGCCTAACTGTTTCTATTGAAAATAAAAATCCAATGATCAATTGAATTCACAATAGTGATATATGTCATTCTAATTTTTTTTAATTAACAAAATAGATAATTAATAAAAATGTAGGTTTGCTATGTCACCAGCCCCTAGAGTCGTCCTTACGGATATAGAAGAGATTAATTCAATTATACACAAGCGTTATGTGCATAGTGGGATAAACCATGCAGGTCATTCAACTCCTGGGAATCAACCTTATCTGTTACGTCAGAGATGTCATGCGCTCACCGTCTATGTTACGCCTTGGAGGCAAATAGATAATTAATAAGAAATTAGGATGCGAGAATGACGGAATAAACTTTCAAAAGTCATAATTTTTAAATCGAAACTACTCTTTTTCTTTTAATTCAAGATGGTTCAGAGTTCTAAATTTGTTGCAAGGTGGAACCTATAATTAGTCAACTTTCAAATCTAAAAAATATCACTTAGGTATTTTGAGAGCCTCCAAACAATTTTTTTATTACTTTTGATAATTTTCTATAGAATTTTAGATATTTAAGGATATTTTAATCTTTTGCAAGTTAGGGCCTTAGGGTTTCTAGTTCTTCGAATTGACTAATTCTGAGGTAATCAGTCCAACCCCATGGAAGTTTTTCATCAGCCACATGTGAACATTTTTTTTTTACTATTTTTGATTTTTAGGTATTTTCATTTTTTGTAAGTTAGGATCTTAGGGTATCTAGTTATTCGAACAGATTAATTCTGAGGTAACTGGTCCAGTCCCATGGAAGTTTTCACCACCCATTGGGGAATATTTTTTTATTTTTTTTGATAATTTTTTCTTTTTAGATATTCAAGGATATTTTATCATTTGCAAGTTAAGGTCTTGGTATCTAGTTCTTTGAAACGACTAATTCTTGGGTAAATTGAAGTTTTTCACTGGCAAATAGGATATCCGAAAGCACTTATGGAAGCTCATCCCAATGACTACCTTTCTTAGCTCACTTCTCACTGGAAGATAAATATCGTACAATGCGCTAGGATGAGATTTTGAATCCTAAATCTCTTGGTTATCCGTTGGGGGTTCTAATCATTGCACCATTACGCCAGGGACGTCGTAGGTTTATTTAAATATATGTTTAATTCCTCTTAGAATAAACAAGTTGTGGAATATTACTTTACGTATTTGCGTGTAAATCAACGAATTTAATTATAGTTTACACTATGTTAGATTATAGACAATTGCTTCTAATATTTATGTGTGAATCAATAGATCAATAACACTCCTACTAAAATATATTGTATAAAGATAATTGTATAGAGTCTTGTTCCGAAAAGAGTCGTCGATGATGGCCAGGTACCGGAACATTGCTCCTGTGGTGGTTGTTGAGGTGGGGAGGAACTTGAGGTCTACGAAGTTAACACAAGCGTTAGGGGACACGCCGGTAGGAGTCCGACGGAGTCCACTCCGATGCTCAAGTCAGTATTTGCCCAAAAGGGAAGGTTGCAGAAAGTAAAGAAAAGGTCTAAAGTTGAGAGAGCGTAACCCCCTTTACCGGAGGGGTTGGACTACATTTTATACCGATGACGACGGGCTAGACGTGCCCCTTGGCGGGTGCCGCATCATCCGTACTTAAGCCACGTCCCCCTCCTCGTTCGGTGGTCTTGGGATATCCTTTTGAAAAGGTCTACATCGTTATCGGCTTTGGCCCGTTGCGAGATTCAGGGGTCATGAAGACCTTTTCTGACGGAGGTGCTTATCCGTGCCTTGAGGGGGCTCAGAATCTGAGGTCGGTTATTGCGTGGACTCCACCCCTCGAGGAGAGCTCGGGGTTTTCACATGCCACAACTCCCGAGGGGCTCTCAGGGTCGATCCTCCTGGGATGCTCCCGAGAGGGATCTCCAGCTACCCTCCCTAGGCGCGTCGCCCTCGGGGATTCCCAAGACCCGTGAAGGAGGGTTGTCTCAACCTACCGCTGGTGTGTCAGATGGCTTCTTCATCCTTCGTCCTGGCCAGGGCTCATTCAACCATGTCACAAGTCTCCCCTTCAAGTCTGATCGAAGGAAGTGTGACTGACTGATCGGACTAGTGCAAAGATGAAGAAACCAAGTTCTGGCAAGCCTTCGCCTTCTAGCCCTCAGTGGTTTTGAGGGGCTTTTGGTTCGCATCCTCTTCAACCTGTGTTCCTAAAGATTCCTTTTTGTGCTTTCATCCTTTTCCAAAAAGGCCGCTTCAATTCTCGAAGGCTTATAATGACGTTCATCTCTTCGTTTATAAAGGCGCATGGTCCCTTTTTCAAGGGTAACAGGGTGCTTGCGTAAATGTCTTATTACCACCTGTTCTAACGGCCATCTCCTCGAGTCCTTATGGTCGTGTGCCGGTATGGCTAGCTCACGACAATCGACTGCCTGGACGAGGCAGTTTCTTGCTTTCCATGTGTCATCTCCCCATTGTGCCCGGGTAGGTGGCTGCCGACGTATAAGGGAGGAAAAAGACAGACGTTAGCATCTACTTCTGGTTCAGCGACTGGGTGTACCTCATCTTCATCCCTTGTAGCGCTTCTGCGGTGTGTGAGTAGCTTGTCTCCTTCTTGTCTTCTTCCTTAGAGATTATGGAAAACTTCCACGCGGAATGGTATGAGTCCCTTTCCTCGAGGGTGAGACCGGAAGCCTTGCAAGCGACCATTGAGGCCTATGGCGTCCTCGCCGAGATGGCAATGGCCATCCCCAAAGTGGGTCAGACGCCCGTGGAAACCCCTGCATGCATGCTGACCTTCTTCTTAGGGCATATGGAGTTAGGACTCCATTTCCCTATTCCCCCTTTTTTTACGAACATATCTTCTTATTTTGATATCCCCCTTCACCAGATGGCTCCTAATGCATTCACCCAGATGGGATGAGCCTATATCATCTTTAAGCTTTTCAATCTTCCTCTGACCCCACACCTCTTCCATTCCTTCTTCATTCCGATAGGGTTGAGAGGGGTCTTTAGTTTCGTAGCCCGAACGGGCCATAGGTTTTTAGGAGGATTTCCTTCCTCGCATAAAGGGTGGCAGGAGAAATTCTTCTTCATCCGACTGCCGTCATTACCTTTCAGTCCTCTATTTTGGATAGAGGATTTGTCGACTCCTCCTCTCCTAGAGAGCTTTCTTCACATCCCGGTGTATCAACATGCTAGAGAGGTACTTTCTGGTATGGTGTTCAGTGGCATGAGGATGGTGCAGAGCGAAGAGCTTATATATCGGGCGGGCCTTAACCCTAAAGTAACGCGGATCAGTCTCACCCTAGGTATGTTTGTCTTCTTCTTCCGTGCACATTAGTTTTGACTGATGTTCTTTTTGTCTGGCTTCTACAGAGGAAGTCATGCTCACCAAGGCGATGAACCGCCTCATCAAGTGGGAGGAGGCCAACAAGGAGGCACTAAACCCTCCCTCGGTCGCTTCTGGCGCTCCCCCTGCTCCCGCCGAGTCCCTTGAGAAGCCCGCTGTCTTGCCCCGTGGGGTTGCTTCACCCGAGAGGGACGAGCTTACTGTTACATCCCCTAAGGTTGGGGGACAAAGGCCTCCAGCTCATCAGGCTGATCAAGTGGTGGATCCTCTTCCCGGGGGTGGCTCCTCTCCGAGAGCAATCCCTCTTGAAAGGGTGAACGAGGAGTCCTCCCCTTTAACTACCCCTTCGGCCACCCGGTCCTTCGGTCGGTAGAAGCGACAGCTCCCCAAGGGCTTGGGCCCTTCATGGAAAAAGCAGCATCCTGCACGTTCCTCTCCTCTTCCCTCGGTGCCTGAGGAAACGACTCTACCCGCTGAGGTAGTAGCTCCTTCATCTACTGCGCCGGCCTCCGCTATAGAGGCAGTCGTCCCAGCGCCTCCTACTAGCTCCCTCGACCCAGCCACCTCTCCCACGGGTAAGAAGACATCGTGCACTCAATATCAGATGAAACTAGAACGACTAAGTGAGAGGTTGGATGCAGTGTTGGAGGCCTCCTCACGACCTTCCCCTCCGGTGCAATTAAGGGAGATTCCCACTGAGGGGGTTTCGTTGAAGGGGACTTCTAGTTCTGAAGGGAATGACTCCGATACCTCCTGCTTGCCAACTGAAGCTCCAGCCGCTCAACGACTTCACCTTCGCTCGAGTTCACCGCTGTCAAAGGGGTGATGCGACACACCCAGCACTCTAGAAGAGGCAGTCGTGCGATCCTCGGCTGGACCTCTAGCCAGCCTTCAGGTGACTCTTCTGAAGGTGTGAATTATTATTGTATTGGATGTTTTCTTGCCCGACTATTAACCTTTCGGTGCGTTGGCAGGCAGCTGAGGATTGCGTAGTAGCTGGCCGGGGCCTGTACTCCGAGCCCCAAGTGGAGGCCTTACTCCATCGAGCCTTACGGGTAGAAGCAGTAGCTAACCAGGAGCGTCAGTCAGGAGTGATGCAGGCAGGCGTCAGCAAAGCTCTTCGAGAAGAAGTCGAGCGCTTGCAGAAGCTTTTCCAGGACCGGGAGCAGGCTCTTCAAAATTCCTGGCATAGAGAACGCTTGGCGTCCGAGAAGGTTGTGTCAGCTATTGAGGACCTTCTCTAGGTGACGCGGGAGAGAGATCAGCTCCAAGCAAGAGAGAAGCAGCTATTGATCCAAGTGGAGTCTAGCCTCCTGATGGCCACTGACCGTGCCTCTGTCCTAGAGGATGATCTGGTCCAGGGTCGGTCGGATGAGCGGGCCACCTCAGAGAGGCTTAGAGAGGCCCTGTCCGAGCAAATGGAGATGGCTGCTAAGTTGGCATGGCTAAGGCGTTCTTATGAAGCTACCGAGGTCGAGCTCCTGACCCTTCGGGCAGCCAAAGCTTCTGACTCTAAGGAGGCCGAGCTGGACTTCAAAGCGAGGTTCCTGGAATCGGAGGAGTTCCGCACTATTATAGCCGGCTAGGTGATGGAGCGCTTACAACAGGGCTTCCATGGGGCCATCAATAAGCTGAAGAAGGAGCAGCTCCTGCCTTCTAACGTTGACCCGAGATTGTAGATGCTTTCCGAACTAGGTAAAGGTCTTCTCCCAAGGCCCTGAGCGGCCTGATATTTGCCCGAGAGATAAGTCTGGTTGTATTGATTTTGACTTAGTGTAATCATTTTCCCTGGGTATGTGCTCTTGCAAGATGTGCCTTCTGCTTTTAGGTGCGTACTTAACCAATCGTCGACTATCTTCGAGGTTGATTCTGGTGTTTGATAATTCTTTAAGTCAAATCGTCGTACCCTACATTTATGTCTGCTACGGGTCCTCATCGATCTTTCCTGCTGAAATGCGCGGATGGTTTCCGAACCGTCACCTCGTATCATTCGCGATCTCCTTGATTAGACTCATTAAGAGTCGCGGGTTCCCAGGCGCAGCATGGGCGCGCCAGTCGAAACGACGCTTAGCACCTGTTGTCGTGATTTCATCCTCCCTGCATTAACTGCCCGGAGAGGCAGCCAACTCTTAAATAGGGGGAGAGGGGTGTACCGTCTTCTCCATCTCTTCCGCTTGCTTACTTCTTTCTTCCTCGTTGGTATCCTAATGCCCACCCAGGAGATACCGTAGTGCTCTTAACTGAGGGACCCCTGAGAGATATAGGCATCTGAATTGTGACCCTCGCCGGGGAGCATGGTGGAGATGATGCCCGAGGTCTCTCTGAAGATTCTCGAGGATGTGAGACTCCCGAGTTATCTGAGGAGTCCAGAAAAGACTTTATGGTCCTCCAGGGGGCATGGGGGAGATGATCCCTCCTTCTGATCACCAAACCCCTGGTCGGCTTGTGCCGATGTACCCCACGCACCATCGGCTACTCGTTTCCTCCAAGCTTCGGGTAGATGAAGGCGTCTGTGGGGTACGTCGTCCCCAAGATGGGGAGGGGATGCAGCCGCTGGTTTTTCTTTTCGTTGAGAATATTTCCATCTGGTTGTTGTTCCCCCCCCCCTTCTGCAAGGGTGCTTCTTCCTTGTGTTTTTTCTCGACCGGGAGAAGAATCACGGCTGCTGCGATCTGGAACCGCATCTTTATATGCTCTGGAGAGAAATTGCAGTCACTACCCCCCCCCTCCTCTTTTTTCTGCCTTTCGGATGTTGTACTTGGCCTCATCTTTGCGAAAAAGAGAGGGGGTGATTTGATGGGGTCGAGCTGCTCATGTGTTACCTCAGGCATCCATCTTCATCCCTGACTACTTGGAGGGAGTACCCGAGCTACTCATGTGTTATCTTAGGCATCCATCTTCGTCGGCTACCCGAAAACGACTTCGAGCCCCGGGGAGAAAAAGTGGAAGTGGCGCGGAGAAAAACTCGAACAGAAGAGTGCTTCTTTCTATCAGATACTCGGTGTGTGTCTTAGTGACTTTCCGAGATGTATATCTTCATGTATTTCTTCATGCAAATAAAATAAACAATTCTTTCGAATACCTTTTATGTGTGTATAACTGTCTTGTGTCGATATTGTGATATTTCGTCGGTTCTCCCGTAGTTGGGTATGACGTACTGTCTATGTTTCTGAACCAGTTATGTCTCCCGTGTGCCCGAGAGGGCAGCTGCTACACGACGGAGTATTAGAGTCTTGGGTTACTTGGTCGGGTGCATATGTCCCAACTAAGCCTAAGTACCCCGGGCATAGGCTACACCGCGGGGCATTAGAGGTTTGGGTTACTTAGTCGGGTGCGTATGTCCCAGATCAAGCCTAAGTACCCCAGGCACCGTGGGGCATTAGAGTTTTGGTTACTTGGTCAGGCATGTATGTCCCATACCAAGCCTAAGTACCTCGGGCATAGGCTGCACGCGGGGCATTAGGGGTTTGGGTTACTTGGTCGGGCGCGTATGTCCCAGACCAAGCCTAAGTACCCCGGGCATAGGTTGCACCGCGGGGCATTAGGGGTTTGGGTTACTTAGTCGGGCGTGTATGTCCCAGACCAAGCCTAAGTATCCCGGGCATAGGCTGCACCGCGGGGCATTAGGGTTTTGGTTACTTGGTAAGGCGCGTATGTCCCAGACCAAGCCTAAGTACCCCGGGCATAGGCTGCACCGCGGGCATTAGGGTTTGGTTACTTGGTCAGGCGCGTATGTCCCAGACCAAGCCTAAGTACCCCGGCATAGGCTGCACCGCGGGCATTAGGGTTTTGGTTACTTGATCCGGCGCGTATGACCCATACCAAGCCTAAGTACCCCGGGCATAGGCTGCACCGCGGGGCATTAGGGTTTTGGTTAATTGGTCGGGCGCGTATGTCCCAGACCAAATCTAAGTACCCCGGGCGTTGGTCGTACCGCAAGGTATTAGGGTTTTGATTACTTGGTTGGGCGTGTAGGTCCCAGACCAAGCCTAAGTACCCCGGGCATAGGCTGCACCGCGGGGCATTAGGGTTTTGGTTACTTGGTCAGGCGCGTAGGTCCCAGACCAAGCCTAAGTACCCCGGGCATAGGCTGCACCGCGGGGCATTAGGGTTTTGGTTACTTGGTCGGGCGCGTAGGTCCCAGACCAAGCCTAAGTACCCCGGGCGTCGGCGTACCGCATGGTATTTGGGTTTTGGTTACTTGGTTCGGCGCGTAGGTCCCAGACCAAGCCTAAGTACCCCGGGCATCGGCTGTACGCAGGGTATTAGGGTTTTTCGAATTCCTTAGTAGCGCATAGTCATTTTGAAAGAAACATCTCCTTTTATTACTCGATTTTGCTACGAGAGCACAGAGAGACACAGACAGATGTTCTGCATAAATTGTAAACCTTACCAAAACCAGAAGGATCTGCGACCACAGCCGAACCGAGACCTCCTGAGTTTTTTATCTTTCTTCAGCAGCTACTCCTCCAGGCCTCGTGGGTTCTTCCGAGATTCTGACCTGACCTCTCCGCTGTAGCACCGATGAGACACTAGCTGATCCCCTCGGACTTCCACCACCCGATCGCCCACCGGGAACTTGATCTTCTGGTAGTAAACAGAGACCACTGCCTGGAAAGTATTGAGCGCTGGGCGTCCCAGGATGGCATTATAGGAGGAGGGCGCGTCCACAATTAGGAAAGGTGTCCTCCGGGTTCTCTCAAGCCTATCGCTGCCCAACGAGAGTGACAAGGTGATTTGCCCCAACGGTTGTACTCGATACCTCGTGAAGCCAAATAGTGGGGTCGAGACGGGGAGCAGTTCATCCTCGTCTATCTGCATTTGCTCCCAAGCCACTTTGTACAGAATGTTCACGGAACTCCCTGTGTCTATGAAGATGCGCTTCACCTCATAATTGGCAATGCGGGCCACGATTACTATGGCACCCTCATGGGGAGCTTCCACTTCTTCAAGGTCAGTTGGCCCAAACGAGATTGTAGGGCCTGACACCTGGCTTCGGCTTGTCCCGATGGAGTAGTTTTCCAACTGCCGGGTGTAAGACTTTCTGGCCCGATTAGTGTCCCTTCCAGTAGGTCCTCCGGAGATAACCCCTACATGGCCCGAAGGAGGACCCCGCATAGGGGCTTTGCCTTTTTGGGGATCTCTCTCTAAGGAGAGCGATCTTCAGGGCGCGGGCCCCCGACTCCTACCTCGTGATCGCGATCGGGACCGAGGTCGAACCTCGTTCTCCCCGGCGGGCCGTCGCCGAGGGGAAAGGCTTCACCTTGGCAACCTTCGGTGATACCCCGACTTGTTCCATTTTCTTCAGGGTTTGATGTCTGCCTCCTCATTGAACTTCTTCTTCAAGGCGTGACACTCCTCCGTGGAATGAGCCGAGCTGCCATGATAATTGCAGTACTTCGGCAATGACTTCGGCTGCTCGGTGTCTACCATCTCCACTAGCCGACGCCTGCCCGTCCATTGGTCCCTTCCGGGCGGAAGGTCTTTTCCCCGCGCCGGAGCCAGGGGCTCCCTTCTGTCTGATCGGGGGGCCGTCGGAGGAGGAGCTCCGACTGGATCCTTACGCCAGGCATACTGTACCTCTTCTACATTGGCATGCTTCACGGAGCGTCCCAGCAAATCATCGAAGGTGGAAGGGGGCTTCCTCACCAAGGACCGGAAGAAGTCCCCTTCAGCGAGCCCTTGGGTGCAAACACTGACAAGTATCTCCGATGTCGCGCTGGGCACATCCTGCGCCACCCGGTTGAACCTCTGAATGTACTCCTTGAGCGGTTCCTTAGGCTTCTGTTTGAGGGCAAACAGGTTAAGTGCTATCTTCTGGTAACGACAGCTGCTCGCAAAATGGTGGAGGAAGACTGTCTTGAACTCAGTGAAGGAGTTGATGGAACCTTGTGGCAGCCTCTGGAACCACCGTTGAGCTGCTCCGGACAAAGTGTTCAAGAACACCCGGCACTTCACACCGTTAGTATATTGGTGCAGGAGTGCCGCATTTTCGAATTTACAGACGTGATCCTCCGGATCCATCTTCCCATCATACTCAGGGATCCCGGGCCCGCGGAACTGCTTTGGCATGGGTCCTCGACAATCTCGGACGAGAAAGGGGTAGAGGGAACCGTCTAGGAGGTCCTAGGTCCATCCCTCTTCCCCGGTCCCTCTTCGTGCCTCTAAGCGCTGGAGGCCATCGAGTGGGTCTTCTCCATGTCTCCAGGGGATTCTCTCTGAGGGCCCTGGACTACCCCGTCCTATCGCCCCACCGGGGTGACGGATCTTCGGGAATGCGAGGCGAAGACTATGAGGATCTCCTCCCTTACCAGACCCCCTGGTTGCGGGGCAGCCTGTTCGACTTGGTGCTGCTCCAGAGCTTCCTTGATGGCATTAGCCACTAGGCAGTCAAGTTCCTCTCTTGTGAGGGTAAGGGGTTGTCCCTTCGATCCTGCCATCGGTGCTCCTTCAGGTGCTTTGCTAGTTTCCCACAGATGACACCAAATTTGTTCCGGAAAGAGTCGTCAATGATGACCAGGCACCGAAGCTTTGCCCCTGTGGTGGTTGCTGATATGGGGAGGAACTTGAGGTCTATAAAGTTAATGTTAGAGGTTGCAAGGTACAAACTTAGTCCCACATTGATAAACACATGGGAAGATCATTGGTTTATAAGGAATATGGTATCTCCATTGGCATGAAGCCTTTTGGGAGAGCCCAAGAGCAAAACCATGAGGGCTTAGGCCCAAAGTGGACAATATCATGCCATTGTGGAGATATCCTAATTCCTTTTGGTCCTAACAAATGGTATCAGAGCCAGGTTGCTCATCTAGATCTAACCATGTGTGTTAAGCCTTAAATAAAGGATATGTGAGTTCCCGTGTCTTGATCAAAGAGGACCAGTTCTAGTTGCGGCTAGGTGGTCCTAGTAGGTCAGGTTGACCAAGGGGCAGAAAGTCCTGGTGGATCAGACATCTAAACGGAAAGTGTTTCCGTTTGTGGTGGGGGCATGTGGTCCTTTGTTTGAGGGGGGTTTGTTAGTGGTTGTAAGGTGCAGACTTAGTCCCACATTGATAAACACATGGGAAGATCATTAGTTTATAAGGAATATGGTATCTTCATTAGCATGAGGCCTTTTGGGAGAGTCCAAGAGCAAAACCATGAGGGCTTAGGCCCAAAGTGGACAATATCATGCCATTGTGGAGATATCCTAATTCCTTTTGGTCCTAACAGTTAATACAAGCGTTAGGGGACACGCGGGCAGGGGTCCGGTGGAGTCCACTCCGACACTCAAGTCAGTATCTGCCAAGAAGGGAAGGTTGCAGAAAGTAAAGAAAAGGTCTAGAGTTGAGAGAGTGTAACCCCCTTACCGGAGGGGTTGGACTACCTTTTATACCGATGACGACGGGCTAGACGTGCCCCCTGGCGGGTGCCGCATCTCCCGTACTTAAGCCACGTCCCCCTCCTCGTTCGGTGGTCTTGGGATATCCTTTTGAAAAGGTCTGCGCCGTTATCGGCTTTGGCCCGTTGCGAGATTCAGGGGTCATGAAGACCTTTTCTGACAGGGGTGATTATCCATGCCTTAAGGGGGGTTAGAATCTGAAGTCGGTTATTGCGTGAACTCCACCCCCGAGGAGAGCTCGGGGTTTTCACATGCCACAACTCCCGAGGGCCTCTTGGGGTCGAACCTCCCTAGATGCTCCCGAGAGGGATTTCCAGCTGCCCTCCCTGGGCGCGTCGCCCTTGGGAATTCCCGAGACCCGGGAAGGAGGGTTGTCTCAACCTACCACTGGTGTGTCGGATAGCTTCTTCCTCCTTCGTCCTGGCCAAGGCTCATTTAACCCTATCATTATATATTACTACTGTTTTCCCTGTTTATCATTTTACAGATTCTTCTATTTTCTTTGCCTTGATTTTACCATAAAGTGAGGTGTTCACTTCATAGCTTATTGAGCAGTCAACCTAAATTGGCACTGTATTTTTCTGTTTATCCATCTTTACGCCTTGATGAGCACCATTTTATTGATTATTTTAATTGCTAAAATCCATGTTTGACCCATGTTTTTATTGCTTAATTATGATTTTACCCTAGGTTTTGGAACTTTATCTTATTTTGGACTTAATTGCAAAATTACACAATTTTTGGATTATTTGGCCACTAATTTTCTGATATATTTTTGTAGGCAAGAAAGGATACTGGACCTAGGGCATATTGGGTCAGACTTGAGTCGGATGTGAACCGGATCGGATTATCAAGCCTACGATTAATCCGGGCCGTCCGATTCAAGAGCGGCTAGATCTGAGCCATCCGGGACGATCTGAAGCAATCCGAGCTAGGGTTAGGGTTGATCAAGCTCTATGATCAAGATCTGAAAGTTTCATCCCAATCAGAGCTAAATCAACCGTTGGATCAAGCAAGGAGGGCTCTAGAGCGTCCATTCACAGATAGAGTTGATCTGGACCATCCGTTGCACATCTAAAGGATCCGAGCTACCACAAGGCAGATCCTGACCCCAGATCATCATCATAAAAGTTTGGCTTCAATCAGAGCAAGATCAGCCGTTGGATCTCCTCCGATCGATCTGAGCCGTCCATTGATTCCTATTTAATCAAAAATACAGCTGCCTTTCTCCTCGTCGCGTCTCCGCCGCAGCAGCTTCGTCTTCTTCAGTTCTTCCATTTTTAGCTCGTTTTTCTTCATCAAAGGAGGCGCGTCCACTCAATCTCCACCTTGGATCGAGAATCAAGTTTTTGGTGATCCTTGTTTGAAGAATTCTGATCATTTGCGCTGGAACAGAGAATTTCTTGGGGGTTCCGGCAGTTCTCAGTCCGATCATCTTCCTCTCGACCACAACCCATTTCAAAGCTTCTGAACCACTTGTAGGGGTTCTCAGGTGAGCTCAGAAGTTTCCCATATCATCATCGCAGCTCCTCCAATCGAGATGAAGTGAATCGGATGAAAGATTCCATCAGGCGCAGATTTGGTTCAGAAACAACTTCAGAATCGATTGTCCATTGATTTGCTGAGCCTAGGGGTTCGAAGCCAGTTCTTGATTGACGACCAAGAATTTCTTGAGCTTAGGGAGTGATTGAGTTTAGATTTCTTTGGTTAAATTCGGTTGTTTAGCTGTAAATTTCAATTCTGCCGTAACCTTATTTCTGCATTTTATCTAGCTGCTGTAATCTACTTGTAGGGATTGTTTCTTTCTCAATTCGAGGTTCATCCTTGAGTGACAGCAAGGGGTTCTGAGCTGAGAAAAGAGATTGAGATTTAGTATTAGAAAATTTCCATTGTATTAGCTGCAATTCAATTTTCTGCAACTGCTCTGTTTTTAAGTTTCGATTCAGCCACTTAGTTTCGGTTTCTGAATTTGTTTGCTGCTTAATTAGGTTTAATTTGGCCAGTAGTCAGTTAGTTAACTTGTGTAGTGATAGATTTCGTTTAAACTTCAGTTTAATTCTGTCCAAAACCTTGCGTGCCAATTTCCTGGTGCGTGCCAAGTATTCATTGTGCGTATCACGTTTGTTTCCTGCACATCAGTTACTTTCAGCAATTGTCAGCTTAGCACTTCTTAATTTGTGTCAAGTATTCATCAGTCATTCTGAAGCTTTCCGAACTGTAGAGTAGTGTATAGGTATCAGCTTGTTGTTTGTTGCTCTGCACTTAGATAATTTCTGAAACTCTGCAAAACTGCAACTTATTTCTGCAAGTTTGAATCAATTCTGAAAATTTTCAACTTGAGTATGAATCCTTGATTTCAATTTATCAGAACAGCTGTAGTTAGTGAACCATTGCATCATGTTCAACCTGATCTATTAGTTTCTGCTTCGGTTGTTGCATTTCTGCAGTAGCTTCACACTCAATCCCTGCACTGCTGAATTTCTGCTTCAGTTCTGATTTCCTTCACTCAATTCTGCTTACCACTTCTTGAAAGGTTTTGTTTTCCAAGTTATACTTACTGGCTGTAATTCTGAATTACCAGTTGCTTTACATTAATCACAGCTAAGTAACCACTTGAAACTGATTTGAATTGTATTTGGCACAACAATTTTCTCATTTTGGTGTATCAAGTTGTTTACTTCTACACTTAGTATCGAGAGGCAGTTTAAGCATTGATTGGCATCCAATTATATGCTGATTTTGTGGTGCTATGGTGCTTGAACTCAGCTAGTGTGACATTTAGCCATTTCTGAATTTTGTTAGCGATTGTTGGCTTGCAAATCTTGTAGCAGAGCTGAATTGTAGCTTGTCTAAATTCTGAAATTTCGTATGCTATTGTTGTGTTCAGCTTGTTTATCTCCACAATATGCCATCACTGCGCTATTCATTTATTTAGCATCTAGATTGCATTTAATATCTACTTTGTGCTCTTTTAACTTCGACTGAGTTGTTTTGGTTGAATTGGGTATTCCATTTGTTGAGTGGTTTATTACCATCAATTTGCTTGGCTCATTTTAGTTAAGTTCCTTTAATTTCAATGCATTCTCATTTCAAATTGAACCCAAACCTTAATTTTGATTTGAAACCCGAAAACACAAACGACACATAAATACAAGCGCGAATCAAACAAACCTTCAACTAGTCCCTGAGAAAAATACGACCTGTGACCCCTATATTACATTTTCATGCTTTTGACTGTAAAAGGGTTTCCAGCATTCATTCATTTTATTCATATTTAAATTTGATGAGCCCATACATTTCGTGACAAATAACATAGTAATTTGGGCTCGTCACACCTCTGACTTCCATTCTGTGGCAAAGTCCATGAAAATGTCGTCCATCTCATTGAACTTTGAAGTTTTTGCTATTGCTTCCTCGCTTTCTGATTAGAACTGCTTTGTGCAACATTGAATTTGGTGGAATATGTGTATCTTGTTTGACCTTTGCCTTATGTTTGGAGAATTGAACATAACATTGCCTTATGCTTAAAATTTAATTGCTACCATTTCCAAATCCATTGTTGCATCTATCATGTTTTTAATGCTTTTGGATGAAATTGTATGTTTGTTTACTTGAATTTGCTTTTGTATATTTATAAAGATAAAATAATCTTGTAGAAATTATATTATGCCTTTCTATTATAATTTTCAATGCAGGATTTTGAAAAAGGATCACATTGGGCCATGGTACGCAATCAACTTGCATTGAAAAATACAAAATTTGGTCCATTAATTAGAAAAAATAAAGGAATTAATGTGTGTGTGTGTGTATTATTTGATTATTCATAATAGTTCTTCCTATCTAAAGATAAGATGAACAAACAATGAAAAAATTAGAGAGCTAAAACTAAGGAACACCCCAAAACAATTCAAAATTAGAAATGAGACTTGTTCTTTATAAAGGTAAATGGCATGTTTGTATAATTTGTTAGGTAAAAAGAATAGCTAATAATAGATGGATGATCTCGTGGTGTTCTATTATTATTTTAGGATGAGAATTGTCTAAGGCTTGTATAATAGACGATTACTAAAGTACGTACGTCTTTATTGCCTCCCATTCATTAGAGACCCCTCTTGTTGATGTCATAATCTCGCCAACTACTAATTCTTCGCCCGATCAAAATGAATAATCTTTTGACGGTAAGTTTACGATCGATCTTTGTTTTTGTTCTTCTTCTTTTTCTACTATCGCTTTCAATATTCTTTATATTTGTGATCTTGTATAATGAATCTTAAAAGATTAGAGACAATAATGAAATTGCTGTTGCATCTCTAATGCTTTCTTAGGATAAATGTGTTGTGGATCCTTAGTTTCTTAAAAGTTCAAACCAAGCAAAGTTTCAGAACGTTTTCGATCATTTCGTTTTTATATATACATACAAATATATAATTTATTTGTCGTTATTATTTTATTGGAATATAAGAATGGCCCAATGATGCATAATTTTATTGGTTTTGGTTTTCAAAATAATTTTTACAATGCACACAAAAATGAAAACATTTCTTACTGTATATTTAAGATGTTTATTAAACTTTTTTTTTGTCATCATTTAATTTATATGAGATTTTATTGCTAATTAAATATAGAGGGAAAGATCTAACATGGATAATTTTCAGGAATCGTTTGGAAGAGTAAGCGGTCGTTACGCCGGCGAGTGTGACATCGAATCAAGAGGGGTTTCACCCGAAGCCAAGGACATGGACGGGTTCTTCAAACATGTACTATTTTTTACTCTAATTGACTCTTATAATCATCCAACACTTAAAATATATATATATATATATATATATATATATATATATATATATATATAATCTTGATATTCTATTTATCTTATAGTGTTCACTTTGTGAGTATTTTTTTATTTTTTTTAAATTTCTTTAGCTTAAATATTATAATTCAAGTCCTAAACACTCAACCCTAAATTCTAAATCTTAAACATTAAAAAACTTAAAAATAAATATACTTGGTGCTTACAAGATGAACACCATTAGATAAATAGTATATATATATATATATATAGATATAGACACACACACACATTATCATCCTCTTTCAATTCTTTTAAGAACATAATGACCAATTAGTTTGAAAATTTTTGATTAAAACCTTCACACATACACACACATTATCATCCTCTTTCAATTTTTTGAAGTACTTAATGACCAATTAGTTTGAAAACTTTTGATTAAAACCTTCAACTTTCAAGCAAAATGGAAGTCACTCTCCTAAATCTTTCTCTTAGGTTGGGGAAATAGAGCAAGAGATTGAGAAAATAAATGAGTACTTCCTCAAGCTACAGGTAATTAATCACTTAGCTCCAATCACATAAATGTTTTGTTTTTGTTTTTGTTTTGGTCTTAAAAAAACTTTTGATGGTTTATCGACATCTTATGGCATCTGTTAGTCTACAAACAAGGAGTCCCAGCTTGTAACCAAGGCATCAGACATGAAAGGTTACTTTTGCATTTACAGTCTCCAACTTGCTATGCAATTGCCATCACACTCACTGCCCCATTCCCCCTCTTCAGGCATCAAAAAACAGATGGAGAAGGATGTCGATGAAGTTAAGAAAATCACTTTGAAGATTAAAGCAATGCTAGAGCAACTCGACAAAGAAGTAACAAGTGTAGCTTGTTTTGTTCAAAGTTCAATAAGTTTCAGGTTGTACAGCTTAATTTCATCCTCGCACTTTGTTTGGTTGTAGAACTTAAGCAATAGGCAGAAACCGGGGAGCGGAAAAGGGACCGCTATCGATCGATCTAGGATAGGAATGACTGTGTACGTAAGTTACTTTTACTTCAATAGATATTTGGTTGTCGATTTGGAATCTTCGATGATATTTGTAGTCTTTGTGTTGTCCAATTTCAGGGCTCTTAAAAAGAAGTTGAAAGAGAGAATGACACAGTTTCAGGTGCTTGGCAACTCTCTCAAGCAACTATAACAGTTTGAAACATGCCAATCTTATTGACAAGTTTTTATTGCTCTCGAATTTGTAGACTTTGAGACAAACCATCCAGGACGAGCACAGGGAGGTGGTCGAAAGACGAGTATTCACAGGTACAATTCTGTGGATAAGATGCTAAAAATAACAGTCACTCTATTTCCTTCAGAATCTCATTCCTATCATTCATTCATTTTGCAGTGACAGGGGAAAGGCCTGATGAGGAAGTAAGTTTTGCATTTCTAGCTTCTCTTTAGTACTTTTTATCTTAGGCTTCCGAGTATAATTCCACGTGCAGACGGTCGAACAATTGATCGAAACGGGAAGTAGTGAACAGATATTCCAGAAGGCAATCCACAACTGCGGCCGCGGACAAGTGAGCATGTTCAGTATCAATCTGAATCACCATTGAGCCACTTATAAACCTTCCAAGAGTTTGCAGGTAGTGGATACACTGGCAGAGATACAAGAGAGGCGCGACACCATGCTCGAGTTAGAGCAAAAGCTTATCAATCTACAACAAGTGTGCACTTTGTTTCCAAGACTTTGCTTTAATTCATTTCTGACAGTTCTAAAGATTTCATTGCTTTTTTACAAACACAGATGTTCTTGGACATGGCAGTGTTGGTAGATGCCCAGGGAGATCTACTTGATAACATCGAGACACAGGTCTAAATCGGAATTATTTGTTCTTCGAGTTCATGTTGTTTATGATGAAGTTTTTTGGTACCAGGTCACCAAATCAGTGTCTCATGTGGAGAAGGCGAGGGAAACTCTACAAGAAGCCAAGAAGCTACAGAAGAACACAAGGAAGTACATGTGCATTGCCATCATCATCTTGATTATTATTATTATAATTGCAGTTGGGGGAGTGATGAAGGGATCAATTAACTCTGCTTAAAAGAAAGGAAAACAAAAACAAAAAGAAAGAGTTAATTGATTGTTTCTGAAGTGAACAGATAATGTATCTGGTTTGGATCTTCTGGTTGGTTGTGTTTCATGTGCATTGATTCAAGAGCTTGTTTTACAGCTTATCAAAATGGTGTGGTTTAGCATTTGGTGTTGTCTTTGATTGGTGATGTATTGATTTGATTATTTGAGTTTGGATTATATTCATGGTAGCCAATTTTTTTTTAATTATGGTCATTCCAGATGTTTTTTATAATTCATTTCCAAATTATATAAAAGAAGATAAATTATGGGATTAGTTTATAATTGACCGCCCGAATAATTAAGGGATGTAAAGAAATTTTTTCTTGAGTACAGGCGTCTTGGATTATAGTTGATGAAGTATTTGCTTAAGGTAAATAATAAGTGAGAATTAGTGTAGGAAAAAGCACTGGGAAAAGTAGAAATAAAAAAAATGTTAATTTTCCTATCGGTTAAAGCTACTCTAAGGGTACTGAGAGCTATATCAATCGTTTAGTTTAGGATGTGTCACATCCCCAGAGGTCTATGCTTGTTCAAAAATCAGTCAACATTTTCCCTGTACGACGGATAATATGAAACTTATATTACATCAATCTTACACATATAATAAGCACAGCCACATACGGCTGGCGACAAAAGAAATAACACAGCACATCCAAGCAGTTTATCAACGTCCAAATAATAAATAATAAAATAACCAAAACTCTATAGAGTTAATGTAAATAAACTGAAAATTCACGACATAAATATAAGTCCACCAAAGAACGATAAAGTACCGACACGTCCACTAACAGATCACAATAACATCTTTAGAAACTATAACACAATTCAAACCAGAAAACTTGACAATAAGGGACGGCAGATTGATCCTCTCTTGCAGCACGAGATGCAAGTATCTACTACCAAAACAAAAAGAAAAGCAGACGATGGTGAGTCCGGGATCGAACTCTGTGGATATAATGAATAGATAAATGTATGGTATAAACAAGGTAATTAAAGCAGATAGAACAAGATATACAGTTTCTGAAAAGTAGAGTACACAACAAATGCAAAAACATACTTGCGGGTCATGATCAGAAACCCCTATACCAAGTCAATAAGCTGCTCGTACTACTGAGCAGATCCAGATCAAATAATAAATGCAAATCAAATATGTATAAGCATGTCAATCAAATACAACAATCATAGCTCAAACAAATGCAAGATACATCATATGCAAATGATCCAATGAGATGTGTCACCCCTATACACCAATCTACAACCATCACACATATCTGTGAGGTTGATTGGGCAAGAGCCGTGACAAAGGTACACACTCGCAAATTCATCTCCTATGAGTGGTCGAGTGGACAGGATGCTAGGAGAACAACTTCAATCCCGAACCTCAAGAAAAAGGGAGAGCACAACCGCTCTATATCAAAGACCCCAAGGGAGCACAATCGCTCTAATATTCAAGCACAAGGAGGAATAACCTCTAACTCTAGGAAGGGGAGCACAACCGCTCTAGTACCCAACAGGGAGCACAACTGCTCTATCTATCCCTCGTAAATAATAGAGAGGGTGTCACTGCCAGCTATCACTCCAAGAACTACTACTACCCATGAGTGGTTGAAAGTAGCACGACAGGATGACCGCTCACACTCTGACAACTACAACTACCCCGAGTGGTTGAGTGGACGAACCACTATATGACTGATGGTGGGCTTAACCACAAGCAAGTCGATAACTGTCGGCATGCAACAATGCAATATAGTGCATGATACCCATGTGCGCAACCAAAATCAGGTCAACCGAGTCAGTAAACAACACGTGCACCCAAACCAGAAACAAAACAATCACATATGCAACTAATCTAGTAAGTGGGGTATTTCTAATGCCAACTAAACTCTAGATAGGTCACATGATGTTTCTAAAGTACACGCATACTAGCGGTACTCTTCAGATCGTAAAAACAAAAGTCGAGACTGCATAATTGAAAATTTAGAATTTTACCTCAAAAATCAAACAAAGAGTAAGTACCAAGCAGGAAAGCAAACGGTATAGATTTAAGGTAAAGCAACCTACTTCGATAAAGGAACAACTATGCATTTAAAGGTAAATGAGCTATAGAATCAAAGGAGAAGTACCTGTCTTAAAATGGAGATGCTTGGGATAAAAGAGAATCTCCAGTCCAATGTCCATAACGAATCAGTGTCCTAAATCAAAGAACATAAGTTCAACTATTAATAGAATTATATAATTAGCTAAACTACAAATAAATAAAATTTTAGGATAACTCTTGATTACTACATCATTTATATACTTAACACATAGGAAGATTAACTCTCGTCAGCTATTCATTACTCCTCAACCATGTATACTGATCAATTATCACAACACACTACTGGCGCTCAATTTATTTTTTTTTAGTTTAGGTATTGTACCGGAAGTGAACGACAGAGATGACGAATCACCAAAGTGCAACCCACGATGACGACAACGGGAAGAAGATGTTGACGCCTGTGAAGTTAACATGAGCGTAAAGGGGATGCACCGGAAGAAGTTCCAGTGGAGCCCTCTCTGACTCTCAAGTCAGATTTAGCAAGGAAGAGCGAGAAATTCGAGTATTCAAGCCCTGAAAACTTACCCCCTTTTACCTGGGTGTCGAAGCATCTTATATACATGACGCCTTCCCCCCACATGTCCCCACCTCCTCCTCCACGTTTCCTAGTCATCGGTTACTTGACAACTGTTCTCTTCTGGTAACGACCACCGTGACTATTAAGGCCCTAATTATCATGCATTGCAAACAATAATTACCTGCTAACTTTCCTGTTCTGGAAGGAGGAGAGGGAACTTGAAGCTTAACTTTCTTATCCCTATGCTGCTCTTTTGGGCTCAACTCTCCCGAGTCAGTCACAGAATCTTATCTCCCGGGCTGACCTCTAAGGCCTTCTTCCGTTCTTTCGAGATAGTCTCGGGAGCCAATCTCCGGTCTAATCTCGGGTCACTAGTTTGGTGGGTCCTGCCACGTAACTTTTCCATACCACATGTCCCCATTGATTGCTCATCCCTATCACAAGTCCCCCTTCAAATCTAATCGAAGGAAGTGGGGCTGACTGATTAGGTTGGTGGCACGATGAGGGGAAGCGTAGTATCTGCGGGGCCCATATTACCATTCCTTCTTCCTTAATGACTTGTCGGGTCCTACGAATCGAAACATTCGTCACTTAGCCCAAGGTGGTCCAAGAGTCTTTACAAGTTCCAAGGTCCTGTAATGATGGCTATCTATCACCCATTAAGGGCGCATGGGGTATCTTAATGGCGAGAGAGTGTTCCTGCTAATAGATTACTGTCACGTGGCAGAGTCCTTTCTACGTGATTTTCCTCTGATACGCTTAGTCGGGTCATACCAACCAACGGCTATAATGAACTGCGATGTCTCGAGATTTACAGTTCTCACCATCCACGTGTCGTGCATGTTGGGGCAATCTATGGTCCGGAGTGACCATGTGTTTTGATGTTTGGGCAAAGGGTTTAAGTTAGGTTTACTCTTGTTATTTGATATGTGTGATTGATTTTGCAGGACTTGGTAAGTCACACATGGAGGACATGTCCGAGGGACGAGAGCCGAGGGAAGAGGACTCCAAGGGCAAATCGGAGGAAGTGGACTTCAAAGGGCACATGTGAAGGGTAGCATGGAGGCAAGCCGAGGGCTTGCGTGCGCATCCGAGAGACGATAGCCGGTGGAAGAGGACTTCAAGGGGCGAGCCAAGGGAGTGGAGTTGAAGGCATACGTGAAGGAGGGTCTTCAGAGTGAGGGAGAGTGAATTTGTAAGCTGGGCAGTCGACTGGGAATGGATCAGTCGACTGCCAGTAGGGGAACTCTAACTCACAGAAATATCAGTCGACTAGTAATGGACCAGTCGACTGCCCCTGGAGCAGTCGATTGGTGTGGCTGAAATTCGAACGTTGGGCTTGCAACGGTCGAATTTGAGTGGGATCAGTCGACTGGCCTGGGGGCAGTCGACTGGTAGCAGGTTTTTCAGCCAAGAGACCTATTTAAAGGGGCTCGAGTTTGGCTGAGAGCTCTTAACGAAATGAGCTTGGTTAGAACTTATTAGTAGTCTTTGGTGCTCAAAAGTGTGTCCGGGTTTGTGGTGAGGTTTCTCCATCCACAAAAAGCTACATGAGCTAGCCGGAGGTCATCCGGGGAGTGATCCACTGAAGGATCAAGGGATCACCCACCTTACGGACTGCCGTGGAGTAGGAGCATCATCTCCAAACCACGTAAATAGGTTTGTGTTAGCATTGTTTTATTATTGTTATTAGTATTTCTGCTTGCGCTTGCTAACGTGATAGGTAGATAATCGAAGAATTGCTATTCACCCCTCCCCCCTCTAGCTTTCTTGTCACGATCTAACAAGTGGTATCAGAGTGAAGGTTCGCTCTTGTTGGAATAACCGCCGAGAGAGCACAAGCTAGAGAAGATGACGATTGAAGACAAGTTGGGGGATGACATCAACATTCCACCTCCCTACGATTGCGAAGACTTTGACTATTGGAGGATGCGAATGAAGACTTGGTTTTGAATCGATTAAGAGTGCATGGTGATACTAGAAGAACCATTCGAAATTCCAAGAGATAAGCATGGAAAGAAACTTCGACCTAGATATTGGACTACGGAGCAACAAAGTCAATCGAAGGCAAACGAGAAGGTAACTTCGATATTACTTAGCATTTTGCCTAATAATGTATTGAGTGGTGTAGGTAAAAACGAAAACGCATATGAGCTATGGAATAAGATTGGAGTGATTCATGAAAATCCTACACAAGCTCAATTAGTGGAAGAGCCCAAGGAGACAAGCCAAATGGTCCAAGAAGAGGAACAAGGAAAAGAATTGTCAACATCGTCAAGTGAAGTGGCACAAGATAGTGAAAGGTCATCCACTTCATCAAGAGAAGAAGAAGAGGTTTCAAATTCAAGGATTGAGGGGGAGGAGAGACTCTCATCAATACCGGAGCAAGAAGAAGCTCCTACCTCCGCCAAAGCATAGTCAAAGGACCACATCATATGCTTTGGATGCAACAAAAAGGGGCACTACAAAGGCAAGTGTCCACTAGGTAAAAAGGAGGTAAACCCTAAACCCAACTCAATTCATTTTAAATCTAACATGGGTTATAGGGAAAAGAAAGAGAAAAAACACATTTGGTGCTACACTTGTGGAGAGCTAGGGCATTATCACACCAAGTCTCCAAGAAAGGGAGAGTTCAAGAAAATGGAGCACTTGAGAAAATGAGAAAAGAATGAGAGGAAGAGAAGCTCACAACAAGGGGGAGCTACAAGAGTAAGGGAGATAATCCCTAACTTTAAATTGAAATGCAATTCAAATTTAAGTTCATCTATGCATGTTAAAAATAATGTCAATTATTTATCCATGCATAACTTAGGATTTAAATATCATGATAGGAGTATGTTAAGTATTGTAGATCAAAAACCTAGAAAAATTATGCATCATGATAACCCCAAGACCTTTATACCTAAGGATCATGGCATTAATCCCAAGAAGGGGAGACATATGCCTAGGAAGGAGGGTAGGCCTAGGAATGTCCAAAGTGGACATGTGGATTCTAGGGTTAGAAGCCTAGAAAGGAAAAATCAAGCTTTAAGGTCAAAGCTTGATAAATTGGAGAAAATCCTAGATAGATTTGCTATTGGATCAAAGGGTTTAAGGATGGTCTTGGGTAGTCAAGAACCCAACCATGATAGATCGGGTCTAGGATACCGATCTAAGAGCTCCAATGCCAATAAAAAGAAATATGCTAGGGTAGCATATGATTATGGCAAGAAGGGGAAGTCCAAAAATGGCAAGGGGGTGTCATTTAAAAGGAAAAAGAAGGACTTAACCAAGGACAAGGTGTTTCAGGTTAAGAAGGTTAAATCTGTAGACCAAGAGTCACCGGAGGTACATCGGTGTGGCCTAGTGGTTGTTGAGTCACCTAGGGAGATGGCTAGGGCTAAGAGCTCAAGGGAGAGCTCTAGGAGCCTTTGGGATATATGGTGAATGGATCTCAGGAGGTGTTCTCCTAGAGGTCTAGATGGACCATGGAGTGTGCCAAAAGAATTGAAGACAGACTTGAGTCTCAATTCTTGGGTTTTAGCACGATAGTTTTGAGTTTCATGCATGGAAATATGACATTGGGGTCATATTGCATGAAAATTGGTTTTTGATATGTAAATGCCATATAAATCAATGCTAGGGATGCATTGTGGGTTGGTATGGGTAAAGACATCAAGGGGAAACCAAAAATAGGACTTTAGGTCAATGTTTAATTGAACTATTTAGGTAGTTTTGGATATTGTGTCAATTTTGGGAATGGTGATAAATACATTTTTGAGTGTATTTTTTCCAAGTAGGTATGGGTAGCACAAACCTCTCCACAAAATTTGGAAATTTTTGGAGATTTGTGAAATTTCTGATGCATTTCTGAAGTTGGGTTCAGAAAGCTGAAAATTGGGTTTTCAGAGTGCCAGTCGACTGGTGAAGGTTGAAAAATGGGTTTCAGCAATTGGAGAGTATCTTAATGATGTGAAACAAGTGTGGAACCCTATGGGGGTTAATACACTATGTTTATGATCATTAAAGGTTAAAAGGTCCAATAAGGGAGAAATTGTTGGAATCTTTTTGATGTATGACAAAGGGGGAGAAGTGTTGGGTTTAATTTGGGAAACCAAACACACCTTTGCAAGAAACCCTAGGTTTAGGGGAAGCTTATGTTGGTGCAGAAAGCACCCAAGTCGACCCTGTGTTTTGATAATGGCAAAAGGGGTTCAAAAGTTAAGGTATAATGTTTATCTAACATGTTACTCAAGTGTGCAGGAAAAGTCCTAGCGAAGGACTGCTAGGCACCTGGCGAAGGAATGTCAGGATACCAAGTCCTAGCGAAGGACTGCTAGGCACCTGGCGAAGGAATGCCAGGATACAAAGCCCTAGCGAAGGACTGCTAGGCACCTGGCGAAGGAATGCCAGGATACAAAGACCTAGCGAAGGACTGCTAGGCACCAGGCGAAGGACAGCTTGGTACTGAAGACCTGGCGAAGGACAGCTAGGCACCTGGCGAAGGACAGTTGGGCAAAAGTCCAACCGGAGGAGCCGGTTGGCATCAGGTAAATTCTCCTGAGAGGAGTAGGTGAGGACGCGTTCCCCGTCGAGGGAACAGTAGGCGTCGGTTCGACCTAGGGCTCCATTTTGGAGACCCAAATTCAGAACCAAGACAGCTAAAGCTGTATAAAACTAACATATTGCTCTGTGTTATTTTGGACTAACCCTGGATGCAGGATCGAAGGAACGAGTGTCTGCAGCTCAGAGAGCCTCAAAGGAGTAAGGCAGAAGCTGAGTAGGGCGCCCGGAGTGTCCCGGGCGACCCCAAGGTGAACACAAAAGAAGTAGAGCAAGTGAATGCTTCGACAGCTCATGGGCGTGGCACCCCCGTGCTCCCGGGCGCCCCCCCATGCTCCTGGGCGCCCCGGATGGTCCGGGCGCCCCCAGCTCAAACTAACGAAGCAGAAGCCAGCGAGAAGCCAACGAATAAGAGTCAACCTGGTCAACCCGGGCGCCCCTGTCAAGATCTGATCCCAAGATTGAAGGGATCAGAGCTGACCGAGAGGAACTCGGATCAGTTGACACGTGGGGGGCGCCCCCGACGTTCCGGGCGCCCCCAGGGGCTATAAAAAGGCCCTCGACCCCAAAGCTTCGAACAACAATTCTTTCAATGCATTCACACTCTTCTACTCCCGCGCTCTGCTCCAGAAACCTCCCGACTCGAGATACAAGCGCCGACGACGTCCCTCTGCTCCAAAAACATAATCTACACCAGACGTCGGTAACGAAGAGCTACTTTTAGTTTACTGTACTAATTTTGTAATACATCTTGTAAACTGGTTTTGCGCACATATAGAATTGCCCGCAGTAAACGGTCAACGACCGTGGGCCTTGGAGTAGGAGCCGACCGCGACTCCGAACCAAGTAAAAGATCTTGTGTTCGCGTTGATTGTTTATTTCTTCCGCTGCGTAATTTCTCTAATTCTAATCCGAACGTTTTACGATATTCACCCCCCTCTATCGTTTCTCTCGATCCAACAAGTGGTATCAGAGCGGGGAAGCTCAAATTTGGTGCAACCACCAATTTGAGAGTTTTTCGGATTTTTACGAAATTTTTTATTTTTTTTATTCAAAATTTTTCTCGCTAATCGAGGTTGGTGCAACACCCCTCGATAATCATTTCTCTTTATCCCACACTACTAATCCAAGACCAAGTCTTGGGATATTCTTTTTCCTTTTAGTTTACTTTTCAGATAAAATGGTCATGCAAGAAGGCTTCAGCACCGCAAGACCACCTCTCTTCAGTGGGGAAGACTTCTCCTACTGGAAGAGCAGAATGGAGGTCCACCTGAAAACTCAGGTGGACATGTAGATAATCATCCAGTCCGGACTGGAGATTCCAAAGAATGCTAAAGGAGTACCTCAGACCTACACAGAGTGGGACACCGCTCTGAAACGGAAGATTGAAGCTGATGCAAAGGCAACCAGACCCTCCAATGCGGCTTAACAAAAGAGGAGCTAAACCGGGTGAGTCCATTCAACAGTGCCAAGGAGCTGTGGGGGAAACTGATCGAGCTGCACGAAGGAACTTCAAACACTCGAATCAGCAAGAGAGATCTCCTCCTGAACAAGCTGTACACGATCAAGATGAACGACAACGAAACAGCAGCTCAGCTTCACGCCCGAATTCAGGAATTAATGAAGGGACTACACACCATCGGTCACAAGGTAGAAAACCGCGACTTGATAAGGTACGCTTTAAATGCTTTCCCGAGAAACACCTTGTGGGCATCTATGGTAGATGCATACAAGGTTTCAAGGGACCTTTCAAAAATTAAATTAGATGAATTGTTCTCTGAATTAGAATTACATGAACAACTAACTGCAATCTGACCGAGAAAGGTATTGCCTTTGTTGCAGGTAAAACTGGAAGGACAACCAAGAAGACGCCTCAACCTGCAACCGAGTCTGACTCAGACTCAGACTCAGAAGATGAAGAAGGAGATCGACCTAAGCTAGTCCGACTGGCCCGGAACTACTACAAGGAATTGAAGAACCAAACCAACAGACGAAAAGCCAGCCGAAGAAAGGATGAACCAGCTGAACCCGCAAACGACAAAAACAAACCAAACGTGACCTGCTACGAATGCAAGAAAAAGGGTCACTACAAGACGGAGTGTCCGAACCTAAAGGAGACCAAGAAAAATAGAAGGAAAAAGGCACTTCAGGCAACGTGGGATGAGTCCTCCTCCGAAGAAGAAGAAGAGGTCCCACAGTCGAACCTGCTCGCACTAACCGCCTCAGAAGAAATCGAGACCGAGTCAGAATCGAAACAGGACGACGACAGACTGACATTTTCAGAAGACGGCGAAATCAAGGTAAGTGGTTTTACTAGAAGTCAGTTAAATTAGTTAATCTCTTATCTTTCTCGAGATTTGGCGAAAGCTAAACTCCGAGTCGAATCCCTCCGACAGGAAGTAAAACTCCTGAAAGAGGGAGCTGACTCTAGACCCTTAACTGAGAAGGTTCAAGAAGGAACCTCTACTCAAGTTGAAAAACTTGAGAAAGAGAACTCCTCCCTGAAAACTCAAGTCAAGGATCTTAGATCAGCTTTAGAACGATTCACTTCTGGTTCCAAGGGTCTTGACATGATTCTTGGAAAACAGAAATCAGTTCTAAATCGATCCGGACTAGGCTATAGAACCAAATCTAGACAAAGATCCTACTTTGCTGTACTGAACCAGTCCAGACCTAAAGTTCAGGCATGGGTACCTAAACTATGTCTGAACAAACAAACTGGATCAAATCAATATTGGATCCCCAAGGACAAGATTCACATCTTGCCAAACCATTATCGTGGCTTTAGTCCAGGGGAAGCCAAATTGAAAACAATATTTATTGGTAGATAAAATTGTTGCTTTCAATTTGCTTGGTTGATTGTTTACATAATTCCCACAATTTACCATACTTAGATTTAGGAATGGTTAGTTTAAGGACTGAACTAACTTATCTGAAATTTGACAACATAGTATTGGGTGGAGGTGAGATGATAATACGTTAGGGAAGCCAATTCTAATAAGGTCAAGTATGCTCTACTTGGTCTTTTTAGACTGGTGAAACTAGCCGAAGCTACCGATCCAAGACCCAAACTAGTTAGACCAAAATTTTTCAAAAAATAATTCTGAAAATGAAATTTCATTAAAAGGCTTTGTCAAGGAAAGGGTTGATGATCCAATAAGGCTACGGCCAAAGAAGGCCTAGTGCCTCGCCAAGATCTGGAAGCCAATTTTTGAAATTCAAATTCAAATTATTCTTTGTCAAATTCGAATCTAACACAAATTTTCAGTTAGTTATAGATTCAAACATTCTTTTCAAAATAAATTTAATTGTTTTCAAATTTAATTCAAGTTTTTCAAATTAAATTTTCAAAATAACTTTTCCCACTAAAACCTGTCTCACAAAACCTGTAAGGCTAAAGTGATTGCTAACTCTAGATTGGGTGAGACAGTAAAATTAAACTCAATTGAAATTCCTTTAATACCAATATTATGGTTTAATCCTGTAGTTAAAAAAGAAGTCAAACCATGGTCAACATAGTCAAACCATGGTCAACATAGTCAAACCATAGTCAAAACAGTCAAATCACTTCAAACCATGGTCAAACCAATTAAACCATGGTTAAATGATCACAAGACATCAAAAATTGTCACTTCCTACATAATCCGGGCGCCCGTGACTCCTCGGGCGCCCACCCCCCATGACTTTCTCTTCTCTCAAGGCAAACGCTGCCTTTACCTCTTGACCAGGGCGCCCCGAACCTTGCGGGCGCCCCCAGTATCAGTCAAAGCAGCAAAGCTGCAAAATCCAGCCTGACCGGGGCGCCCGGGCCATTGCGGGCGCCCCCGACCTGCCTTAAGTCACTGCCAAAGGCAGTAGACTACTGTCCCGGGCGCCCGGAAGCTCCCGGGCCCCTGGCGCCCTGGCTAAAGCTCTATAAAAAGGCACCCGGACCCCCTCTTCTTGCCACACCAAAAACCATCCCCTCTCCAACTTCTTTCTTTCCAAGGCGACCAAGTGACCTTACAGCGAGCCGGAGCTCAGATCGACTCAGACGAGGAGGTTGAAGTCGATGTCGCAGATTTGGCAGCAGAGGCTCGAGCACACATAGACGAGCCCCCTCCACCGACACTCTACGAGAGAGTGACATGGTGGAGACACAGGTCCAGAGCCTCCGAGAGGAAGTGGAGGCAAACCATGCTGAAGATATGGAGACAAATCTGGGCTATTACACTGAGTATATGAGTGCCCTTAGAGCTG